>MU225425.1:1921693-1973840 GCA_018584345.1 Thuja plicata
GTATCATATCTTCAATAAAATAGAATCATACATTACAAAAATTTAAGACCAGCCGAAATACTATTGGACCTCCAATTTAAATCAAAGCACATAAATATATCCAAATTAAAGAAAAAAAGGTTTTCCAGCTTTCTAGGGCCCTACAAAATAAGCATCCATTCAAATGGAAAGAGCTAAGTGTTGGAAAACTTTAGAAAATATATTACCATAATGCGAAATAGGCAATAACTAGAAACACTAAACATCAAAATGCAAACACACTCTGAACATATTTGACTATGTTGGTATTGTACTTAACAACAATAAAGAAAATATCAGTAACAAATAAACTACATAAACTAAGAATGGAAGCAAAAAGAAATCTGATTTTGTTAATCCCCTATTTTGGGGGGCAGAGTGCACTCTATTTTTATGATATCTAATTTAGATCATAATATAATCAATGTAATATGCAGTGTTCTCTAATTTTCTTAATCCTAAAATTTAGAAACCATTAACAAAATAAGGGTTATTGAAGTCTAAAATTTGTTTTCTCAAGTTGACTTCCTTATAGGAATACTAACTTTGAGCTTCATATATGACAATGAACTAAGAAATAGGAGTGAAAGAAAGGAAGTTTTAGATGAAAATGATTATGGAATTCTATTAAATAGAGTCTCATATGTCTTCCAAATGGATATCTGGAACCTGAACATGAAGCACATGTCTCAAGAGTCTCAAATGATTAAAGCACCTGAACATGAAGAGGATGAAGAAAAGGACATCTGGAACCCAAGATTAGTTGCCTTCACCAATGACCATAAAAAACATGAAAATTAAAATATACCATGCAATAGGATTCCCACAAACTATCCAGTGCAATGAACTCATGGTGGAGTGTGCAAGATACTACGATCCAAAATCAAGAACAACTAACACTTAAAAAGGAGTGGTGCTTTCATTTCTAAGTGAGGAGGCAGTAAGGGGAAACTTTTGTAATTACCTCTTGTTCAAGGATGAAAGTAAGGAATAAATAAGAAGCTCATTCAATGTTCAAAAAGTGACTAGATTCATGTATGAGCATAAAATAGATGGATTATTGAACCTAGGAGGCATCACTCCAAGTTTCCTAAGAAACTTATAAGTACATACTTTAGGAATGAATATAGTAATATGTTCTTCATGATGAATAGAGTCATGTGATCTCCTCAAGGAGCTTTATTTGAGAATTGGATGTTTTACTTCATCCAAGAATTCTTAGATATAACAATGATGATCAATTGCGCTAAGATGATAAGTGACAACTGAGACATCCAGTTAAGGATTTTGGACAGGAAGAAAACCTTCTACATGAGATTTTACATTGTCTCTTTATTAACAGTGAACATAAAATACATAGGTTTGATATGCAAGGGTGAAGTAGGGAACAAGAAGGGACAAATCAAGATATATGATTGTCATCCTAAACATCAAATTCATGAAAATGGACACTACATGAGGGTAAATGATACAATTACTATGTATGTCACATGCTTTTTACAAGGAAGATTACATAAGAGGTTGTTCAAGGAAGTAATGCAATTGGTGGAGTGATATGGATCCTAGTTCATTCAGTTTTCAAAATTTTTCCACATAAGGAATTAAGGATTCATGATGCAAAGGCTAGTGGTAAGTAACCATTTCTTTCATAAGTTTCATGGCCCTTTCCTTGTTCCGTGACAAAAAATTCCTCAATCTTCATTCTAAGATCACTTCTGGACTCAACCTTACTCAATCAACCTATCAGAGGTCAACTTCTATCACATTAGACTCCATTAGGCTCCACATATTGAATCTATCCACTTCTTCACACTCAACCATCCAATCATGAATTCAAGCTCCATGCCATGCACCCTTCATTCACCATACTTTTGAAACCACAACCATCAAATACACTCACATCATCCACTCACCAACACCTAGACCCATTGTTGTGACCATTATATCACCTTTGACCAAACTTTCCATTCATGCACTGTCCTACCAGTACAACAACGAAGGTTATTAATTCTTTTCTCAAATATCTTCCCAAAAAATCTCCAAAAAAATCACACATTTGAATACCCCTTTCCAATTTTCACAAAATATCTCAAGACCAGACCCAAGTGTTTTGGACCAAACCCCTCAAAACTACCACTATCACTGAACAAGGAGGGCTAATTTGACCCCTTTTTCAAAGCACCTACTAATGAATCTTCACCCCAGACCTTGAGACTTTCAAAAGAGTCATGAAATGACCCCAAACCATGGATTATTCAACTAATTTGGTTCTAAGGCCTCTCTAAGTGCAAAATCCCTAATTTTCTTCTCAACAAGCCCTAAAATCTAGGGCTTGGTCAATGTGCGACCTCCCAACACCATAGCATCAAATAAATGGATGATTCACCATCCTTATACCATCCTAACATGGATTCAAACACAAAGTAACCCCCCCAATGGCTAGATTCTTTGCTGCTATAACCATGCACCAAGGCTCTTAACCCTTCAACATTATCCCAACTCAATCATCTCCTCTTGCATGTCATGGTGCCCTACACCATACTCCCAAGGATTAAATCAATCCAAGTCTCCTTGGATTGGGGAGTTTCTTCCTCTTTCTCTTGTCTTTGTCTACCTCTTGTTGAGGATCTTCTACACAAATGCAACCTCTATCCATAGGTAGCATGTTATTGCAAATAAACATGATGTGCCAAGAACATACCCTTGCGTACTGTTGATGGGACTTTGTGACCGGGTCTGCCAACATAGGTAAGTTGTCACCTAGTACTGGGGTACCGGCCAACTTTGCCTGTAAAGGTTGTTTGGAGAAACGAGATTCTCTGGGCCTTCAAGCACTTGAGAGTCAGGTCTCGACAGTGCGGGGGCTCAGTTGGGAGTGTGACTATTTTGTTTAGGGGGATAGCTAGTTATCTTTGCTCGTCTACTCTAGGGATTTAGGTAAGTGAGGCTTCCTACAAGCATTTGCTAGCTACCAAATAACTTCAAAAGATACATCAGGGTTAGAAATATTCCATCTACTTATAGTTTATGCCAAACATTCAAAACATCAACCATGCTCTAACATGCTACACTAAATACCGAATAAACATAGAACCAATAGTTCATACTTATCCAATAGAGAGGAAAATGAAGGTTGTTAATCTACTTAAAACATTAGAGGAAGGGACATAAGGAACATAAAACACAAAAATAACATTAATCCAGATATGAGAATGCTAACAAAATCATTGAGAGAATCCTTCTTTCTTCATTAACATGTTTCCAGCCAGCACTGGTGCATACAATAATGGCGGCTCCAAGGGAGCATCTAACTACTGAGAGCTTCTAACAACTAAGGAGCATTGAGCTCTGCAACTAAGAACTGAAAAAATCAAAATGCTATAGCTATGGACTGCAAAATCATCAATTTTGCTGACCCTTGGAATGAGGTCAGACTTATTATTTATACACAAGTTTTCCCTAAAATTACCCTAACTTACTTTAAACTTAAATAATATAATACAATTTTCGGTGGCCGGTACTACCTGCACCACGTTGACCTCGAGATGGAAAAGGTCTGACATGTCAGAAGAATAAGACAAGAAAGGAGGAGTGGAAGAATCAACCTTGAGAAGAGAGCTAGAGGGAGAAAAGAAGAAATCTGATCCCCCAGGGATCAAGGCTACATGCCTCATCAATGAAAAAGTGGCTCCCTATCTCCGATGCACCAGGTGTTATGTTAGAGCGACACCTTGGGAAGACCATCTGTCAGGATCATCTTGTTGAGCCATCGTGCCTTGCTGGAGTCACCCATCTTTTGACATCCCTATTAACTACTTTGAAAGTGACCAGTTGGCTTTGAGAACTGGGACACTGGTCATTGAAAGAGTACAAAATTATGGGATTCAGAACTTCGGGATCTGGAAGCTTGCACTCCCAAAGAATGAATAAATACAAAATACATCTTCTTGTGATCATCCTCGGAACCCAAAGCATGTTATTATTCCTTGGTATCATTGAAGGTTTCTAGGGGCTGGGCGATTCCATCTTCGTCAATATCTTTGAGGCCGGCCCGACGGTACTTGGCCACCTCCACCTGCTCGCCGAGATCTGGAACATTTTCTTTAAATTATACGGCCATCTTTTCCACTTTGTGACCTTGGAGCACCATGCGAGTTAGCCATGTCATTTTTTCTCTATCTATCCCCTCCAGGGATTGATATCAAGACTCCATTAGCTTGTCAAAATTTCCCATGACATATTCCTCTGGAGTACATGTTTCAATACTAAAAGGATACACTCTAGAGACCTTCAAAATGAATGACTTATATAAATTAAAAGAATATTGAACCTCTTGGACTTTGTTGAGCACGGCCCCTACCAAATGCTTGATTACCTCCAATGTGAGGTCAAGTCTGGAGTGATGGGTCCAGACAAAGTCAAAAGACTCCTCTCCCAAAATTCTAGCCTCAGAGACAACTTCTTCTCTGATACCAATGAGCTCTACCAACTCAGCCTTCCATGCTTCATACTTTTCAATGTCTCCCTCCCAGATGGAGACAGTAGTTTTGGCCTGGTGTAGGGTATTTCTGGCCACATATAAGTCTAGGAGTGTTGATACTAAGAAATTCCAAACATTTCCCACCTATTCATTATTCCATTCATCAACCGCCTCGGCCTTTCTCTTCATATCCCGTAGTGAATATATGTCACCCTGAGGGAGCGGTGTCCTAGATGTGGAGACTTCTAGGGAAATGATAGTAATAGGCTACACAAGATCTATCAGTAGCCCCATGAGGTTTGCATTCTTTTCCTTTTCTACCCTAAATTTTTGGGCCTCCTTTTCATAGCGGGCCTCTACCACCTTGGCCGCTTCTTTTAATAGGTCCAATTTTCCCTGTTTCCCTCTCTTCCCCAGAGATATTTTGGTGATGGTGTATTCATCAACCTTTGTCATTGCTTCATCTATGTCTAGGGAAGGTGTTGCAATCACCACAACTGTATCTCCGCCTAGCCTAGTCTGAAGAGTGTGGACTGTCCAAGCTTTCTTGGCCTTGGGAGGATTCTGCGCTTGTGCCATAATCTCTGCCAAGGAGAGATGGACCTTGGGTTTTACTAGGGCCTTCCTCTTCCGGGACTCCACCAACCATCGTGGTGGTAAGGGTGGCCTTGCAGCCAGAATTTGTTCCTGTAGTCCCCCTCTAGGGTCTTGTTGTGTCTCCCCAGTGATCTGATCCATTTCTGACCCCTTTCCTACATTCTTGGGCTCACCAAAAATATTTATTTCAGTAGTACTTGTGTCATTTTCCCCGGTGTCTGCACTTTTAGCATTGTTTAGATCAACATTTGTTTCTCCAGGGTTCTGTTCTCCACCTTGTTGCTGTTCTTTGTTACCCCCTTCTGCTGGAGTATTTTCTTCTGTTGGTGCATTTTCTGGAAGTGGTTGAGTTAGTGGGCTGAGATTCAGTGTTTGGGCCGTTGTAATTACCTCACCAAATGTTACCCTTGGAGACGGCATTTGGAGCATGGAAGTTGGGGTTATGGTTGGTCCCGTGGGTCTAGTTTCCCCAACTGATGCCATTTTCTTATCCTTTGTTTACCTACTCTTTGTGGTCCCTAC
Source organism: Thuja plicata (assembly GCA_018584345.1). Taxonomy (NCBI): domain Eukaryota; kingdom Viridiplantae; phylum Streptophyta; class Pinopsida; order Cupressales; family Cupressaceae; genus Thuja; species Thuja plicata. The sequence continues at coordinate 1,927,311 of MU225425.1, forward strand.
AATATGTATCTCTAGGATGTTGGAGAGGTCTACTTGTTCTCATTTTTTTTCTTCTTCTACCAGGGTTTTCTGTTCTTGGGAAACTTCTTGTTCTAGGACCTTTACTTCCTATGCGGCGCTCTCTTTCGTCGACTTCATGATATCTCCCTAGAGATTTGAAAATTCATCATTCCCAAATACATCATCAAATTCATGTGGAGGGGAGGTCTCTGGGATATCTTTGGGTCTTGTGTCTGGCTCTGGGGAGTCAGAAGAAACAATTTGTATTTCTTGGATGCTTGGCACTCCAAGTTTAGGCTCCACCTTTGGATGAGGATTGGTCTTCTTTTTCTTTCTCCTAGTTACCAAAGGGGGCCCTGCATCTATCATAGCTGCCCGATCACCCTCCACCATGGTCCCTGTAGCTCAGACCATCAATGCTGCCAATGAAGAGGAAGAGGGAGGACAAACGAGTTTGGTCATACGTACTGGGGTGACCAGTCGGGTGATCAATTTTTCTTTCATCTACTGGGTGGCTGCCAGAATCTCTTGCATTTGTTCCATTCTGGGGGTCATAGATGGGGTTTGCGACAGGGTCCCCATTATCCTTTTTCCTCTATCCTCCCCTTGTGAGGAGGTTCTGTACCCAGAAGTTGAGCCCCGCACAAACGGGCCAACTTTACATGTGCTTCTTGGGCATGCCTTGTTAAAATACATGTGGCTGCATTTGAACATGTCATGGGTAAGATCCTCTATTGTTGGACCTTCCTAGGAATTCTAGTCTACTAGAGGGAGAGCCATTTTGTCTACTCCCCTTTCTTTATATTGTGGGTGCATAGTGGACCCAGTGTCTGAGAAGTCGTCTGAGAACTTTTGAAGCTTCAACCTCTCCATCATCCCCACTGTCATTCAGATGAAGTGCCGGCTCCAGAATTCAAATTCATCCTGGAAATCTTCCCAAAAATCCTCCATGTGAAAGGCATGGGGCTCTGATACCTAGGGAAGTGCCGTTGCTATTTTTTCTAGTGGATCAAAGTTCTTCTGCGTCAGATAGAATTCTGTTAAGCCCAAACTTTTAAGCTTGCTATCCACCTCCTTAGCCTTGACCAGACTATAAGAATAGTTCCCACAGGTGATTAGGAATGGAAAATTTGTTACCTTCTTCACTGTGAAGAGGGCGTGCAGCTCCAAGATCTATCGATAGTATTCCAAAAGAATTATTTTGTTCCCATAATTCTTGGGTAACAAATAGGGTTTCTCGGAGAAGCCGGTCACCCAAATATAGGTATGTTGCTGAAAATGAATGTAATAGTGGCCATAACTTCTAACCAAATCCTTTTCTTCCTTAGAGAGGTGGTACCCGACATCCCAAGTAGGTGTGAGGAGATTGTTGTAAAGGAAGGCATCATTTACTTGACAGAAGCTGAGAAAACTAGCCTCCCATTGGACTTGTGGGAAATAATCCCAGGGAGCATTCTGACCTGGGCCGATCCTGATTACACCTGCAGTGAGTAGCCCATTTGTGATGGGGCATTGTTGTTCTAATTCTCATAGAGCATATGATGTCATGTAAAATTTAGAGTTCTGGGTGACCTCGAGGAACTGGGAGTCTACATGGTTTGAGATGATGGTGGCCCAATCAAAATACTGTTCGCCGGAGGAGATGCCCAACAAGAAGTAGTACATCCTTGCCAAGAATTCCAGGGCATGGGGCTATCTGAAGATCCCACATAATTCTATGATCCCCATCTATATAATTTCCTTGAATTCTTTTTGGGGGATCTCCACCTTCATCCTTTTGGAGTCTTTCTTTGGCACCTTAAGCCAATTGTTGTTCAGATACTACCGATCCATGTGTTCCAGTTCAAGAAATTCACCTAAGGCCATGGATCAGGTGAGGAAGGCTTCTTCATCAAATTGGGGAATCCCTAGACCCACCTGAAAAGTTGCGACGTCCAAAGACACCATGGGGGTTGGATATTTGGGTGGGATCGAGGCAGCGAGCATGACGGCTCAGATAGATGAATTGTAGTGTTCGGCCAGAGTAAGAATAAGTTTCAGGGCTTGCATGGAGTAGGGGAAGCAAGAAGCTTTGAGAATCCTAGAATTGCTTATATTGATGGCCAATGGGTCTCCGGCCATTTGTTGGATATACATCATTTTTACTAGGGCCTACATTTTTGCCCACATTCCGATGCTGGTGTTGGTAATCAACTGAACCTTGGAATCAATCTTTGATCCTGTGATAGTTTTTTCCATCAAGTACTTCATGGTTAGTGGGAGATTTTCCAGGGCCCTCTCGATCTTAGTCCTGACGGCTGCCCTGGTGACTGCCACAGTGGGGAGATCTGGACTCCTGAGTGGAGAAGATGCGGATTCCTCTAACATGATTAATGAGTTTGATGTTGGCAACCTGCCAAGCAAGATGACCGTCAGAATTTATACAAGGCAAAGCATTACTTTGGGATCTGAAGATCTTACTATTGCGTCGCATCTTCACCTAAAAAGTTAGTTCATGTCAAAATACAAAAAAGATATGCATATAATGGAGACTTAGGAATTTGACCACTATCTAGGCCCTCGGGGATTCCAGCACATATGATGAAAGTGGGATAGGGGCCGAATTAGGACAGAGGACCCAGAGTCTGGAAAACCAACCGCTGGGTGACATGGACGGAAGATGAGTCATACTAGGCTGACATGGATGTCACATGGTCATGTAATAAATGGGAGTTATGGAAATAACACTATCAACTGTTCGAATGCAGACAAAGCGAAAGCCACTTGGCTGGACTTGAATGCGTGCATGGGAAATTAATTCGCCATTAAGACTGCCACGGTGGAAGAGAGAGAAAACCACCATGGGTCAAACCAACCAGAGCCAAGTCTGAACTAGGTGGTATTCTACCGTGTGGGCAAGATCACAAATTTAGGAAAACATGGACAAGGGTGCAGTGAGTTCAACATGACACTGGAAGGATATACACCAAAAATACAACAAAATATAGAGGGCCGAGGGCTTAAATGTATATACACAACTTACAAACATTTACATAATATACAAAAGAACCAACATGCACATAAAACCAGCCTTAAATTACAATTGGGCAGAGGGCGGACAACCCTCTACCAGTGCCAAACCACCAACGGGAGGTGACCAAAAATAAGACCAGGGACGAAAACCACAAATGGAACCCAAAACAAGAAAGTAAAAAAAGGAAACAAAACCCAAAAAGTAAACAAGAACCAGAAAACTAGAAACCAAAGAATGAAAGCTGAAGGCTTACCTAGAACATGAGAAATGTGGGAAGGATGAATGCTGAAATGTTCTACAACAAGCTAACCTTCAAAACCACCATGAGCATGCACTGTAAACGACTGGTAAACTTCCACTAAACACCTGGAGCAAAAGCTTGTTTAATCACCTTGATTCGCCTTAATCGCTCTGAATGCTCTAAGTGTTTGATCGCGGTAAATGTGAAAATGATAGGCAACTTCTATTTATACCCTTAGGGTAAAAATATGTTGCATTCCTTCTACAAACCCTAGAACTTGCAAACCTGCGGACTCCAGGCCTGGGGATTCCATGCGACCATACCCTCTTGCGAAAAAAGATATGATGGTAGAGAATCCTAGAGTCTAGAATTCGGCTCTAGAAGAGACAAACAAACTGTGGGACTGGGTCCTAGAGACACAAGAAGACACTAGCAAAAGAAAGACACCCTCATGGAAGAAAATTCTGGAGTGAAAACAAAGAAAAACCAAGAAAAAAAACAAGGCAAGAGAAATACCAAAAAGGGGGACCCAGCATTTTGCCTTCAAAATGTAGGGACAAGTATGTAGGGCATAAAAAATGGCAACTATCTAGGATGGATGCCTTCATGCATTCAAGAAATTCAAAATCTCTGGTTAGAAAAACTAGAATTAATCTTTACGTGGAGCATCCTGCTTGCAAAGTGCAAGGTGTCAGAAAATCCAGCCCATCAATGATTCAATCCTTCGGTCTTTTGTCAGTTGTGAAGTATGTGATTTGAAAGAAAAACAAGCCGATGACCTCCAGGAGAAGTAGAGAAGAGGCACTAAGTAAGTAAAACCAAAGTCATCATATTTTGCACGTTTCCCCTGGATATCAAAATTTCTCCATTCTTCAATTCATTCTTTTCCTTTTCTTTTCTGGGTGGGAAGGTGGTACTTCTTTCACCATTAACCTTAAGCTTAGCTAATTTTAATGGCAGTACTTCTTTCACCTTTCCACCCACTTTAATTTGTAAAACAGGAGAGAAAATTTTGGACCTGAGATATTTTAATGATTTTTAGACTTGGTCAACAAACCAGTGTAGCCAATCTTCCCTCAGTGTGTCTGATTACTTCTTTATTTTGGTTTTGATTTAACTGATTTCCAGACTGTCTAGATGTGAATCAGATGAAGATTACCCATAACCTTTTACCATACTTATAAAATAACTCCAGAGCGCAGACCAATTCCACCATGCTAACAATAGATTCCAAATTCGTCAAAATGCAAAAGGTACCATTCCAGAGACTAGATGTTATGCAAAGCATACCGGTATATAGAGGAGAGGAAAAAACACTGGGAACCCAAGGAAAAAAAAATAAAACAAAATGAAAATAAATAGAAAAGGAAGGGGTCCTGGAGGACGGCTGACAGAATATTTACAAGGATAAGGTACCCCAAACGAAGCACCGGGAAAGATATTTACAAATGAGAACTTTACATAGAATACAACTCTGGACAAACTTATCGCATAAATTATTCAAAATAGTGCTTGAGAAACTATCCATTGATAGGAAATGGGACGGTTTCTCCAGTCATGGTGTTGAGGTGATAAGTGTTTGCCCTGCAGATCTCAGATATCAAATATGGTCTAAGCTAGAGCCGCTGAAATTCAGTGTGCTTTCCCTTCTTTTCCTGGGCTTTGTCCCACAAGAGGACCAAGTCTAAAATCTGAAAGGCCTTATACTGGGATCTTCTATCAAACCATCATTTTACTACTAATTGGTGATGCACAAAATGTTCAAGGGCTGCATCTCTTTGTTCCTCCATCCACACTAGATTTAGGAGCTGAACCTCCACAATGTTGTCCTAGTTGCTGAATTCCTGCATAAATTGTAAAACTGGGATTTGTAAGTTAATGGGGAATACTAGATTCTGGCCATAGACCAGATAGAATGGGGATGTTCCCAGTGCTGCCTTAATTCATATACAATCTACCCAGAGGGAAAATCTCAGCTTTTGATGCTAGTCCAGAGCCGAGTTCTGTTATAGCAGATGTTTGATCACTTCAAGTAGATATTTATTGGTTGATTCAGCAACATCATTCCCCTAGGGGTAATAGTTGTAGGAAAACTTCAGAGTGATCTTCCTATTGTAGGTCCATTCAAGTAATTGTGCTAAAGAAAATTCCAAACCACTGTCGCATACTATAGCAAAGGGCATTCCATATCTCGTGACGATGTTTTCTTCCAGGAATTTTATAATTACGTTTGCTATGTTGTTTTTACAAGGGATTGCTTCAGACCACCGGGTGCAATAATTGGTAGTAGTCAGAATGTACCAGTGGTTGGAAGATGAGTTGGGGTTGATCTCTCTGATAAAGTCAAATGCTCATTGGGTGAAAGGTCTAGCTTCAAAGACCAGTTGCAAAGGCATGGCCGGGTTCCACTCATGATGTGCCATGGTTTGGAAAGTGTGGCATCTCCTAATGTGAGTGTAGACATCCTTGAAGATACATGGCCAATAGTATCCAGCCTAAAGGATTTGATGGGAAGTGGTGTTAGTTGAGCCATGCCTGGTTCCAAACTACCTATGAAATTATTCAATCATTTTTGCAGCCTGGTCCCTGTCTATGCACTGCAGATATACGCTCATAATTCCTACAGAAAAGTGTGCCATTTTTTATCATGAAATGTGCTCTTTTCAGCCGCAAGGCACAACACTTGTTTGGGGGTATCTCCTTTGGGCATCTGTTGTTCAGTAATAAGTATACTAGGTTAGTATACCATGGGTCTTGGGTAATAGACTCCACTGTGTATGTCTAGCATTCAATGTGGGGAGTCTCTTCTACCATCGCTCTGCATAGTCCCTGGCCTCAAATGATCTTCATGGGTTGCATTTCTAAATTGTATTCTTGGAGGATGACCATCCATTTCCCCCATCTTTCAACCAATCAACTTTGCATCAATAGAGACTTAACAGCCTGGTCTGGGATGATAGCATGTACTTTGCTCCGGAAAATATAGTGCCAAAATTTCTTCACGACGTGGACAAGAGAAAAGACCTTCTTTTCCAAAGGTGAATACCAAACTTTAGCATTTTTAAAGGGGGAGCTCATGAAAGCTATTGGTCTTTCTTCCCCTTCGACCTTCTAGGTCAAAACTATCATGAAAAAATGCGGTGAAGCAAAGGAATATATGTGAAAAGGGAGGAAATAGTCTGGACTAGCCAAAACTGGTGCCTCCACAATTGTTTGTTTAATCTGGGAAAACACCCACTTTGCTTCTGGACTCCACTCAATATTTGTATCTTTCTTCATCATTTCATTGAGTGGCTTTACAATCTCAATGAATCTGGTGATGAACTGCCGAACAAAATTTATCTTCCCAAAGAAAGATCTCATTTCCTTCTTGTTGTTGGGCATCTATAGATTCAACAACGCTTCAAGTCTCTCAAGGTCAATGGATATACCTTTCTTGGATATAATGTGCCCAAGAAACTTCCCTTCAGTGAACCCAAATATACATTTCTTAGGGTTGAGGGATATTCCATACCAGAGACATCTCTCACAAATCTGGGCAAGATGGGCGGAATGATCACGCTTGTCCTGGGAAAAGATGATCAAATCATCCATGTAGATTATTATGCACCGGTTCACTAGGCCCTCGAACACAATGTCCATAGCCTTATGAAATGTGGCCCCTGCATTGATTAGGCCAAAGGGCATTCTCTGGTATGCAAACATTCCCCACTTGGTGGTAAATGCCATTTTATCTCTATCTTCATACTTAACCATGACTTGGTTATACTCGGAGTACCTGTCTAGGAAAGACATCATTTGTGAGACATTCACAATTTGCAAAATCTCATCTAATGAGGGGAGAGGGTGATTATATTTCTTGGAGGCCTTGTTTAAATTACAAAAATCCACGCAAAGGAAGATCTCACCACTTTTCTTCCTCATAGGGACGAGGTTGGCAACCCACGTAGTATGCCAGATTGGAAAGATGATTCAGGCTGATAGCAATTCTAAACCTCTTGATGAATTAGAGGCTCGATTAGTGGGTTGACCGACCTTTTCTTTTGTCGGAAGGGCTTAGCATTTGGTTTAAGTGGGATAGTATGAGTCATGATAGAGGCATCATAATTTTTGAGGTCTTCATACCCCCATGCAATTACATCAATGTATTCTTAGAGAACTATGAGAATCTTCCCCTTCTCCTCAGGGGAGCAGGAGGTGCCGATGTGTACCAGTTTTTCTTCACCGGCTTGACCAGTTTTGATTTTCTCAAATTTTCCTCCCTCAGAGGAGGATGATATCTTTTCTCAGCCCTGAGAGTCTGATTCAAAGATTCATTCAAGTGTGACCATCCTCTTAGGGATGGTGTTGATTGGTAGGTCCATGATCCCATCATCTTCATCACCCTTCCCAATATCATTGTGATCTCTTTCTTTTACTATCTAGTCTTCGAAAATGTCAACATTGGCCATAAAGGCCAGTATATGTTGATTATCTTCAAAAAATTGAAAATGTGTGACATTATCTGGGATGGACGGGGTGGGGATCATCTCAACGAAAAATTTCTGAAGTCGAGAGCCAGCCATAGGTTTGAGTGTGTTGGAAAAAATAGCAAGGGCATCCAGAACGTAGTTTCTTTTTAGGGGAATGAGTTCAATGCCAAAGGAATCAAAATCCTTGATGAGGCTCCATGCCTGGTTGCGATATGTGGCCAACCTTTTATTGTGGCAAGTGTATTGGCTCCAAACCTGCTTAACAATCAACTCTGAATCACCTAGGGCCTGAAGGCGGGTGATTCCTTTCCTTAGCACAAAAAGGAGTCCAAGGACCAAGGCCTTGTACTCTGTAACATTGTTCATTCATTTGAACTACATCCTGTAAGATGCAAGGAAGGATTTTCCCCGTGGGTTGATCAATCCCACTCTAGCTCCACAACCATGCTTAGACTGGGACCCATCAAACTTTAAGGTCCACAAGTCATTGTTCGTTATCTAGGGCTGGGGAGATGACGTGGTCATTGGATTATTTTTGGGGTGGTTGGGAGGATTTTGCTTTGGCTCTGATGGCATGTGGGTGAGGTCCTTCTCTGGAGAAGTTTTTGGTTGGGGTTCCTAGACAAGCGATGCCAAAGAGGCACTGCTACCAGTGGTATTGGGTTCCCAGGAATCAACTTTGCATTATTTCCCTCGGAGAGCGTCGATGTGTCGGGTGGCAGTGGAAATACATGGCTCACACTCTAGTTCCAAATGTTTTTGATAGTGCACCCGGCACCAAGTGCCGGACAAGAGTGTAGCAGGGGTTTCTACAATACCTTGTGAGTCAACCTCACCCGTTAGTTTTTCATCTAGGTCCTGGTTTCTCTAGGAAATTATGGGATCTTCCCCGGGGTGAAATCAAATGTCAAGATTTTTAGGGGTTGGTACACCCTGGGGGAAGTCTCAAAGAAGAGGAATTCATTTACCCTCTCGACTTTGGTGAGGGCTTGTTTCATCTTGGGTTCATTTTCAACCCAGATTTGGTTAGATTCTCCCTCCCAGGGGAGCCACAAGAGGGAAAAGTCAGTAGAGAAATACCCGTTAAGGGACTTAGACCAATTGCAACTTAGTAACATCCCATAAGTCTCCAAGATGTCCACCACTTGGATGTCAATCATGCTTGCTATCCTGGGGTCTTGGATGAGATGAATCTGGATGCTCTTTAGCTCACCTACCATTTTTACAACAGTCTTGTCCAGTTGGACTACTATGTCGTTAGAGGGAGTAGGGTACAATCTAAGCCTTTGGCATATGGATAAGGGCATGACATTTCCCAAGGATCCAAAATCTACCAAGCAATTGTAAAAGTTCTTCCTCTGTATGTTCAAGCCTAGTAGGAAGGGAGGATCCTTAGTATTTCCCTGGAAGAAAGCCATGTTGGTATAATCAAAGGTGATAATCTTGGGTGGGCATCTGACAATTTTTGAGTTTCCCAAGAGCTTCAGAAGAGACTTCCTCTGCTTGGGACAATTCAACAAAACCTCCATCAAATTCATGGAGGTGGTAGTTCATTCTAACGCCTTTGTGATGTCAAACCTCCCTCTAGAGAATTGTTGGCTTTCTTTGGCCAGGTCCTTAGCTTGGTTAGAGCTAGACCCTTTCGGTGGGAAGGGGTGATCAAGTGTGTTATCCTAGGGAGGGGTATCTTTGGGAGGCATGGGTGTGTAAGTTGGCCCTTTACAAGCCTGACTCTGAGTGTTGTAGGGAGTCCATGGGTTGGTGAAGGCATTAGCCTCAAAGGCTGGAATAGATTCATCAAAGAACCCTTGTAATTTGGGTTCTTCTTCATCTCCTTTATTTTCTCTAAAGAAGACAGTCTCATAGGGGAAGGCACCATGCGTGGGCTCTTGAATAGGGGGTTCTGGGGGAGTAGGATCAGCGGTTTGTTGCCGGTCCAGCTGGGAGATCATGATGACCTTCTCTAGCGTGGCACAGTTCACATTGGAATGAGAGCCCGTGTCATGCAATCTGCACCAATTGGTCAGGGGCTAGATTCTTGTGACTGGCATGAAATGGGAAGTTCTAGCACTACCCTAATTGGTGCTTTGGTTTGGAGGAGGTCCTCCAGGGTTAGCATTGTTTTTTCATTGTTGTTGGTTGGGCTGAGGCCCATTGTTGTAATTCCTTCCTCTGACATTGTTATTTCATTGGCTAGAGAAAATATTCCCTCTCTGGGAATTGGTGTTGTGGGGTGCAAGAGATCCCGCCTTCAGCTGTCCCATGTCAACAGTCAGTGAGGATAATAGTTGCTGGAGGGATTCGACCTCGGTAGATAGCTGGGTGTTCGCATCACAATGTGACGGTTATTGTTGTTGGATCCCGAGAAAAGATGCAACATTTACCGGAGTAGAGGGAGAAAATCCTTCAGCTATGGATGATTGGAAGAAAGGCACTCCAGAAGGTTGTGTCTATGGTTGTTGTGTTTGTTGCGGCTGGTTCCAGGGAACAAATTCTAGACTCGGTATTGTTTAGGCTTGCGATGGGTACACGTACTGAGCTTGTTGGTCTATCAACGGTGGTGGGGGATTCATGGCCATCGCAGGGGCACCCATTGCCTAATTGGGGTTATATCCCCTGGTGTAAGAAGTTCCGTAGGGTATCATGTTGAAAGGCATGCTCTGCCCAATCCTGCCCGAAGATTTGTTAAGACCACGAGACAACTCCAAGGCTAGGTTGTAAACCTTCGCCAGAGTGTCCTGGTTAGTAGGGTGGTATTTCTCCATAGGAGAGTGACAAAAAAGGGGTCCATCATGTTCAGGTATATCTGGATGGTTACATCTGCAGATGGAATGAAAGGACCCGTGCATTGCTTCAAGGCGCACTGGAACTAGTGGTTGAATGCTGCAAGGGGTTCCTTTGGTTCCTTCCTAATGGAGATGAACTAGCTATGAGACCATGTTGGATCCATGTTTATGTGAAAGGCTACCAAAAAGGCATCTTCCATATCCTGCCAGCTGTTGATGGAGTTGACAGGAAGGTTAAGGTACCAGTTTAGCTCATTTTTTCCCAGGGATAGAGGGAAGATCTGGGTCACAACATCTTGATATTGGATCCATGTTGGTTCATGGCATCTTTGTATGCCTATAGATGCTCTTCTGTGGTTCATGAGACTAAGTGATCATATCAGGGACAAATATTTTCTGGGTGCGCAGGTATATCATTGGTTGCACCCAAAAAAGTTCCCATCGGGGACCCTGTGTTGCCAAAGTAAGCAGCCATCAGAGGTGTTGGATTTTTTTCAAGGCTGAATGTTAATCCCTAGGGTTGCCTAGGATACTTGAATATTCTAAGACATAGTTTATCCCTAGACAATGTTAGCTGGCTTGGCTTTCGGGGTCCACTTCTTTTGAGCGGGAGGCTCGAGTTCAACAAACCTTCTTGGATTGGGGGCTGATCTAAGGATTCTTTTGAATTGGGCTGGTGAAAATGATCCAATCTCACTAAAGGTCTTCTTCCTAAAACTATGGCTTGGGGAACCTTCTGGCGGTGTAAAATCTAAATCCTTAGAGGGGGAAGAGCTCATGCCTTCCTTCTAGTGCTAGCTTCTATTGATGAATCTTTATGACCGGGTCTGCCAATAGAGGTAAGTTGTCACTGGGTACTGGCCAACTTTTCCTGTAAAGGTTGTCTAGAGAAATGAGATTCTCCAGGCCTTCAAGCACCTGAGAGTCGGGTCTCGACAGTGCGGGGGCTCAGTTGGGAGTGTGACTATTTTGTTTAGGGGGATAGTTGGTTATCTTGGCTCATCTACTCTGGGGATTTAGGTAAGTGAGGCTTCCTGCAAGCATTCTCTAGTTACCAAATAACTTCAAAAGATACATCAGGGTTAGAAATATTCCATCTACTTATAGTTTATGCCAAACATTCAAAACATCAACCAATGTCTAACATGCTACACTAAATACTGAATAAACATAGAACCATCAACTCATACTTATCCAATAGTGAGGAAAAAGAAGGTCATTAATCTACTTAAAGCATTAGAGAAAGGGACATAAGGAACATACAACACAAAAATAATGTTAATCCAGAGAAGAGAATGCTAACAACATCATTGAGAGAATCCTTATTTCTTCATTAACATGTTTCCAGCCAACACTGGTGTGTACAATAATGGTGGCTCCAAGGAAGCATTTAACTACTGAGAGATTCTAAAAACTAAGGAGCATTGATCTCTGCAACTAAGAACTAAAAAACTCAAAATGCTATAGCTATGGACTACAAAATCATCAATTTTACTAACCCTTGGAAAGAGGTTAGACTTATTATTTATACACAAGTTTTCCCTAAATTTACCCTAACTTACTTTACACTTAAACAATATAATACAATTTTCGGCGGCTAGTACTACCTGCATCATGTTACAAAGACCTCGAGACAGAAAAGGTTTGACATGTTAGAAGAATAATACAAGAAAGGATGAGTGGAAGAATTGGCCTTGAGAAGAGGGCCGGATGGAGAAAAGAAGAAATCTGATCCCCCAGGGATCGAGGCTACATGCATTATCAATGAAAAAGTGGCTCCCTATCTTTGATGCACTAGGTGTTATGTTGGAGCGGCACCTTGGGAATACCATCTGTCAAGATCATCCTATTGATCCATCATGCCTTGCTGGAGTCACCCACCTCCTGACATCCCTATTAACTACTTTGAAAGTGACCAGTCGACTTCAGGAATCGGGACATTGGTCACCGAAAGAGTACAAAATTATGGGATCCAGAAGCTTGTGCTCCCAAAGAATGAATAAATACAAAATACATCTTCCTGTGATCATCCTCAGAACCCAGAGGATGTTATTGTTCCTTGGTATCATTGAAGGTTTCCAAGAGCTGGGCGATTCCATCTTCATCAATATCTTTGAGGCCGGCCTGGCGGTACTTGGCCACCTCCACCTGCTCGCTGAGATCTAGAACATTTGCTTTAAATTTTGCGTCCATCTCTACCACATCATGACCTTGGAGCACCACGAAAGTTAGTAGTGTCATTTTTTCTCCATCTATCCCCTCCAAGGATTGATACTGAGACTCCATTAGCTTTTCAAATTTTCCCACGACGTATTCCTCTGGAGTACATGTTTCAGTACTAAAAGGATCAACTCTGGAGACCTTCAAAATGAATGACTTATATAAATTAAAAGGATATTGAACTTCTTGGACTTTGTCATGTAGGGCCCCTACCAATTGCTTGATTACCTCCAATGTAAGGTCAAGTTTGGAGTATTGGGTTCGGACAAAGTTAAAAGACTCCTCTCCCAAAATTCTAGCCTCGGAGACAACTTCTCCGATACCAATGAGCTCTGCCAACTTAGCCTTCCATGCTTCATACTTTTGAATGTCTCCCTCCCAGATGGAGATAGTATTTTTAGCCTAGTGTAGGGTATTGCTAGCCACATATAAGTCTGGGAGTGTGGATACTAAGAAACACTAGACATTTCCCACCTGTTCGGTAATCCATTCATCAACCGCTTGGGCCTTTCTCTTCATAGCCCATAGTGAATCTATGTCACCCTGAGGGAGCAATGTCCAAGATGTGGAGACTTCTAGGGAAATGACAGTAATAGGCTGTGCAAGCTCTGTCAGCAGCCCCATGAGGTTTGCATTCTTTTCCTTTTCCACCCTGAATTTCTAGGCCTCCTTTTCATAGCGAGCCTCTACTGCGTTGGCCGCTTCTTCTAATAGGTCCAGTTCACCCTGTTTCCCTCTCTTTCCTAGAGATATTTTGATGATGGCATAATCATCTACCTTTTCCATTGCTTCATCTATTTTTGGGGAAGGTGTTACGATCACCGCAACTGTATCTCTGCCTAACCCAGTCCGAAGAGTATGGACTATCCAAGCTTTCTTGGCCTTGGGAGGATTCTGTGCTTGTGCCATCATCTCTGCCAAGGAGAGATGGACCTTGGGTTTTACTGGGGCCTTCCTCTTCCAGGACTCCACCAACCATCATGGTGGTAGGGGTGGCCTTGCAGCCAGAATTTGTTCCTGTAGTCCCCCTCCAGGGTCTTATTGTGTCTCCCCGGTATTCTGATCCATTTCTGACTCCTTTCATGCATTCTCAGACTCATCAAAAATATTTATTTTAGTAGTACTTGTGTCATTTTCCCTAGTGTCTGCACCTTTAGCATTGTTTGGATCAACGTCAGTTCCTCCAGGGTTCTATTCCCCACCTTGCTTCTGTTCTCTGTTACCCCCTTCTGCTGGAATATTTTCTCCTGTTGGTGCATTTTCTAGAAGTGGTGGAGGTAGTGGGCTGAGATTCAGCATTTGGGCTGCTGTGATTACCTCACCAAATGTTACCCTTAGAGGCAGCATTTGGAGCATGGCAGTTGGGGTTACGGTTTGTCCTGTGGGTCTAGTTTCCCCAACTGATACCATTTTCTCATCCTGTATTTTCCTGCTTTCTATGGTCCCTACAATTTGTATCTCTAGGATGTTGGAGATTTCTACCTATTCTTGTTCTTTTTCTTCTTCTGCCCGGGCTCCTTGTTCTTGGGCAGCTTCTTGTTTCGGGACCTCTACTTCCTCTACGACAATCTCTTCCACCGACTTTGTGATATCTCCTTGCAGATTCCCAAATTCATCAGTCCCCAATACATCATCAAATTCATGTGGAGGGGAGTTCTCTAGGATATCTTTGGGTCTTGTGTCCATCTTCGGGGAGTCGAAAGAAACAATTTGTATTTCTTGGATGCTTGGAATCCCAAGTTCAAGCTCCATGTTTGGCTGAGGATTGGTTTTCTTTTTCTTTCTCCTAGTTAACAAAAGGGGGCCCTGCATCTATCATAGCTTCCTACTCCTCCTTTTCCATGGTCCTTGTAGCTTGGACCATAAATGCCTCCAATTAAGGGGAAGAGGGAGGACGGACAGGTCCGGTCATACGCACCGGGGTGGCCAGCAGGTGATCAATTTTTCTTTCATCTGCTGGGTGGCTGCCAGCATCTCTTGCATTTGTTCCATTATGGGGGTCACAGATGGGGTTTGTGATGGGGTTCCCATTATAATTTTTTCTCTATCCTCCCCTTGTGAGGAGGTTCCAGCCCCAAAAGTTAAGCCACACACAAACGGGCCAACTTTACATGTGCTTCTTGGGCATGCCTTCTTAAAATATGCGTAGCTGCATTCGACCACATCATGGGTAAGATCCTAAATTGTAGGACCTTCCTGGGAATTCCAGTCTACTAGAGGGAGAGCCATTTTTTCTACTCCCTTTTCTTTATATTGTGGGTCCACAGTGCACCCGGTGTCTGAGAAGTCATCTGAGAACTTTTGAAGCTTTAGCCTCTCCATCATCCCCATTGTCATCCGAATGAAGTGCCAGCTCTAGACTTCAAAGTCATCTTGGAAATCTTCCCAAAAATCTCCATGTGAAAGGCATGGGCTCTGATACCCGGGGAAGTTCTGTTACTATTTTTTGTAGCAGAACAAATTTATTGCGTGTCAAATAGAATTATGTTAAGCCCAAACTTTTAAGCTCACTGTCTGCCTCCTTAGCCATGGCTAGACTACAAAAATAGTTCCCACAAGTGATTCGGAATGGAAAATTTGTTACCTTCTTCACCATGAAGAGGGCGTGCAGCTCCAAGATCTGCTGATAGTATTCCAAAAGAATTATTTTGTTCCCATAATGCTTGGGTAACAAATAGGGTTTCTCGGAGAAGCTAGTCACCCGAATATAGCTATGTTGTTGAAACTGTATGTAATAGTGGCCATAACTTCTGACCAAATCCATTTCCTCCTTAGAGAGGTGGTACCCGACATCCTAGGTAGGTGTGAGGAGATTTTAGTAAATGAAGGCATCATTTACTCGACAGAAGCTAAGGAAACTAGCCTCCCATTGGACTTGTGGGAAATAATCCCAGGGAGCATTCTGACCTGGGCCAACCCCGAGTACACCTATAGTGAGTATCCCATTTGTGATGGGGTGTTGTTGTGCTAATACCCATAGAATGTAGGACATCATGTAAAATTTAGAGGTCCGGGTAACCTGGAGGAACTGGGAGTCTACATGGTTTGAGATGATGGTGGCCCAATCAAAATACTATTTGCTAGAGGAGATGCCTAGCTAGAAGTAGTACATCCACACTAAGAATTTGTGGGCATGGGGCTGTCCAAAGATCCCACATAATTCTATGATCCCCATCAGTATAATTTCCTTGAATTATATTTAGGGGATCTCCAGCTTCATCCTTTTGGAGTCTTTCTTTGGCACCTTAAGCCAACTGTTGTTCAGATATTGCCGAGCCTTGTGTTCCAGTTCAAGAAATTTCCCTAAGGCCATGGACTGGGTGAGGACAGCTGCTTCATCAAACTGGGGAATCTCTAGACCCGCCTGAAGAGTTGCGGCATCCAAAGACACCACGGGGGTTGGATATCTGATTAGGATTGAGGCAGCGAGCATGATGGCTTGGACAGATGAATTGTAGTGTGTGGCCAGAGTAAGAATAAGTTCCAGGGCTTGCATGGAGTAGGGGAAGCAATAAGCTTTGAGAATGCCAGAATTGTCGATAGTGATGGCCAATGGGTCTCCAACCGTTTATTGGATATACATCATTTTTACTAGGGCCTGCATTTCTGCACACATTCTGACACTGGTGTCGATAATCAACTGAACCTTGGAATCAATATTTGATCCCATGATAGTGTTTTCCTTCAATTACTTCATGGTTAGTGGGAGCTTTTCCAGGGCCCTCTTGAACTTAGTCCTGATGGCTGCCCTGGTGATTGTTGCAGTGGGGAGATCTGGACTCCCAGGTGGAGAAGATGTGGATGCCTCTGACATGATTAATGAGTTTGATGCTGGAAAACTACAAAGAAAGATGACTGTCATAATTTATACAAGACAAAACATTACTCTAGGATCCATAGATCTTACTATCGCATCGTTCAAACTAGTCAGGAGCCAAGTCCAAACCAGGTGGTATTCTGCCGTATGGGTGAGCTCATGAATTTAGGAAAACATGGACAAGGGCATGGTGAGCTCAACATGACACTAGAAGGATATACACCAAAAATATAGCAAAATACAGAGGGCCAAAATGTATATAGACAACTTATAAACATTTACATAATATACAAAAGAACCACAACATGCACAGGAAACCAACCTTAATTTACAACTACACAGAGGGGAGACAACCCTTTGCCAGTGCCAACCCACCAACGAGAGGCAACCCAAAACAAGACCAGGGACAAAAACCACAAACATAACCCAAAACAAGCAAGAAACAAAAAGGAAACAAAACCCAAAAAGCAAACAAGAACCAGAAAACCATAAACCAGAGAACGAAAGCTGAAGGATTACTTGGAATGTGAGAAATGTGGGAAGGAAAAATGCTAAAACATTCTACAACAAGATAACCTTCAAAACCACCATGAGTATGCACTATAAATCACTGGTAAACTTCCACTAAATACTAGGAGAAAAAGCTTGTTTAATCGCCTTGATTCACCTTAATCACTCTGAATGCTCTAAGTGTTTGATCGCGGTAAATGTGAAAATGACAGGTAACTTCTATTTATACCCTTAGGGTAAAAATGTGTTGCATTCCTTCCGCAAACCCCAGAACCATCAAACCTCCAGACTCTAGGCCTGGGGATTCCTTTTGACCATACCCTCTTGCGAAAGAAGATATGATGGCAGAGAATCCCAGAGTCTGGAATCTGGCTTTAGAAGAGACAAACAAACTGTGGGACTGGGTTCTGGAGACACAAGAAGACACCATCAAAATAAAGACACCCTCATGGAAGAAAATCCCAGAGGGAAAACAACTAAAAATCAAGATAAAAAACAAGGCAAGAGAAAAAGAAAAAAGGGGGACCCAACATTTTGCGTACAAAATGTAGGGACAAGTATGTAGGGAATAACACATACTTCTTCTCACGGATGTCTGCAACATCCTCATTCACATCAACATCAAGAAAATATCCCTCCAACCCTGTCATAACAATGTTAGAAACAAAAACAATCAAATCTTCCATATTCACCAAAACAAATGCTTGGTGCTTTACTCCTTCATCCAGCACTTCCCCTATTTGCTCCCACACTCCTTGTGAGTTCTTTGTCCTTGTAGACAACCTTGAATCTAAGGTCTCTCCATGAATATATACTTCTTCCTCTTCATGCCCTTGTTCTAGGCATTCTCTCATCACTCCACCCTTCTCTTTCCATTCCTTGACTATGACATTCAACTCATCCCAAAAATCTATTTCTTCTCCATGAACACTTTCCTTCTTTCTATCATGGATAGCCCTCCCACCATCAACTCTTTGTACCCTCTCAGTGGGTCCTCCATTCAGTAGTTTCAGTAACCACCTAGATTTGGTCTTCTCTGACCATAGACCCTATTTTCCCTAAGTGTGATCATACCCCCAATTATGTTTAGACAACTCTTCAATCGGCTGACATAATTCATTCGAATCAAATTTAATCTCCTAAGTGATCTAATCACTAAATTTTATTAATCACCTAAGCCAATCAAATCAAATCAATTTAATTCAAATCAATTCAAATCGAACATGGCTAAGGTAATTAATTTAAAAGGAATTAAATAAATCCCTATTATATCAAATCACTTGCAAAAATCCTATATTCTAGCCTAAATTAATCTAATTAATTGACTATAGTCCTAATTAATTGTATAAAGCAATAAAAATCTTAAATAATTAATATTCCTATTTTTGAATGAATATATTTAATATAATTCATTTTATTAATATTCCTCTAAACCCCTAACCTAACCTACCTCAACCACCTTGACTATGGGTTTAAACCCATCCCAACCTATTCACCCCATGCTAAATCTAATCCTAATCCTAATCCCATTCTAACCCACCTCCTAATGATGTCACATTCCATTAAGGTGTGATTAGGAACTGAACCCACTTGAGAAAGTCAACTTTCTCAAGCTTGACTCTTTCTACGTCCACCTTCTCAAGCTTGCCTCTTACACCCTTCCTATGATTCTTAAAGGCTCTCATTAATGCCTCATTAATGAATATTTCTTAAGCCCATGCCTCTTCAATGCCTTTGGCATTTATTTCTCTTACACCTCATTAATGAGTTTTTCAACTCCATTAACGAACCTTGTCCCCCTCTCTCTCTCTCTCCTCTTTTCTTCTATAAATATAAGGGGTTTTTGAGCACAAATGAGCCTTCATTTTAGATTGAAAATGCATTGTTATGCTGTTAGGATTTTTATAGATTCATGTTTAATTTAGTTTTTCATGTTTAGGCATTGTTGTTATGTTCATTTTTAGAGCTAATATGTATTGCTTAATGATTAAATAGTTTGTTTTAACTCAAATCTTTCATGCTAAGTCATATATGTCACTGATAGTAGCATAATCTAAGGGTTGTTATGTTGCTTATCATACTCTTCTTAGTTAGAAAGAAATAGGTCAATTTTTGTGCTTTATATGCTCATCTAACCATGTTTTCCACTAATATAATGATCTATTGAAGTGTTGTGTCATAGGTAATAGGTGAAATTTGTCACACACACATTTCTGGCGCCCACCGTGGGGCTGGATTCTAGATTTCACCTCATTTTAATCCATTTTTCACTAATCTATCCTCCTAGTTTTCAGGTCCAGAGTAATTTCTGGTAGCAGAAGATCACATCCAGGATACGCCCTTGTACTGCAGAAATTGAGGCTCGCATCCAAGATTTCTTAGATCATTTTTCAGTATAGGATCACATTTGGTGAATTCTCTATCGCATCTGGTAACACAAGGTCATATCTAGTTTTCTGTATCATTTACTGCATTTTTTGGATCACATCTGGTGAAATTTTTTGTGGATTTCATTGCCTAACCCTAACATCCTAACCAATGGTAATTCTAACATTTCAACAGCCTAACTAAGTGCTTGCAGGTTTCTGAGAAGGAGATAAGAAGACAATACTAACATGTGTGGTTGCAAGGATCTTCAACTGATTTCAATACTAACCCCTTTTTCAAATCTTTCAAACTTAACACCATTTTCTCAATACGTGTCAAGTCAACTAGATTATTATGCTCTTTTCCTCTTTAGGAAAATTAGAAAATCAAACATTGGTTAAACACTTGGAGGGATTTGGGGGTAAATGAACAAGCAATCTCATCGTTTAAACTTCATTTTGGAAATCAGTAATTGAACCAATCAAAGCATTTAACATTGTGGGCTAATTGAACAAACTCATTGTCTAAATTCAGGATAGTAACTAAACAAGCAATTCACTTAATATTGCAGATAATTGAACAACACAAATTTACTTTTATCCTGTTTTCAATAGCTTAGGAACATTTAAATCAGGCTCAACATAGCTTGAGGAAATGAACTTTGATTTATGTGTTTTGGGAGAAAATGACATGGATTAGGAGAGTATGCTCTTCTTCTTCAGAGGAATCATAAATCTAGATGTCCTACGCTCACCAATCCTTTGTACACTTATTTAATAGTAGAGGGCCTTTCGGTTGAGTAAAAAATCTCCTGGGAATGACCCAAGTGAGGACAGGTTTTACGCCAATCCTTTCAACTCACTATAAATAGTTGCTTCCTTGTAAGCTAAAGCCTCAGAAGATGGAATTGGTTTTGTTCCTGGAATTTTGACATCATTCCTTGAACATGCTTGGGTATGTGTAGAGTGGAGCCGCTTGAATCTTTCTTGTGAGACTAAACATATTTGATTACTCATAGGGCTATACGCCTCAATTTTTCCTTGTGCAATTCTATGGGGGACGGTTTCAAAAAGATTGCCCAATCATAGACAACACTAAAAATGCAAGAATTCTTGATTCACCCCCGAAAGGGTGATAATCCTTGTGCAAGGCAAAAAGTAATTTCCCCAAGACACTCATCATATTGTGCCCTCACTTGCATTTGGAGTCAGCTAATACAACATCATGACTGGAGCCATTGCATGCTTGGTGATGGATGTATTCTAATTATCATTTGAGTGTGTACCTAAGTCAACAAGAAAGGATTTTCATTCTCCACCTAGAAATAGGGCATAAGGAAATGTTTTGTTCTCCCTGAATAATGCAACAATGCTTGATGTAACTGAAAATCATTAAAAAAATAACATCTTCAAACAAACAACAAATTTCAATCCTGGGTCTACACATGTTTTTCACCCACTGATAGGTCTTAGAACGCAATCTGCAATCAGACAAACTTCACACACTTCTAAGACAATTTTTTCAAAACTAACAAAATCTAACAAAGACATCAGAAAATTACATCCCAGATTTCCTGGCTCGTATTTGGTATCTTGGCTCACATGTAGTATCGTGGCTTGCATCTGGTTAGCACATCATTGCATCTAGGGTTCATGCTCACATCTAGGGTTATCTGTACCTCGCATACTATATTTATAGGCTCGCATCTAGGAGATCGCATCTAGGATAGTGGGCACTTGTAGAATAGTTTCTTAGGAAAACTTAGTTGATTTGGGTACCCTTTTGGCTCCTTAGTCTGTCCCTATTTTCTTTTCTGGTCTCCCTGTTGCTGTGTCGAAACACTTTTTTAGATGTCTACCTTGCATGTCCTATCAGTTCCTCATAATCCATCTCAATACATGTGGTTTATCCACTTCTTGCAAAAACTTGATTCCCATCTCACTATCAGGGCATTCTAACCCTCTGACGCTGGAATCATTTACTTCCACCAAAATACAAATGATACTTCCACCAAACACACTCACTTGAATGATTCAAGATACTACCTAACACTATCGGGAAACTTTGACGAAGTTGAGATACAGATACATGGTTAACACAAGATGCAATAAGTACACATCTAAAGGATTGAAAATACCTCCTAAATCACCACACTTTCAAGGAGAAACATCTTGCAGTTCCGTACTCGATCTAGACTCTCCAGAAATGGATAGGTCCACTCGTGGATGGAGTGAGGCTTTTGATGAATATGACAATAGAAAAAACCAAAAGCACAAAGATATCGATGAAGAAGAAGAACCCACATTTGAATGTCCTTTATTTGAATTGGGCAGTGAGGAAGACATCACTAAAGAAGAGTACGATAAACTTAAATAGAGCAAGAGGTTCCACAAGATATTGGAAAAGATGATTGACGAGGATAAAGAGAAATACTTTCTCCATTTAGCATCCACTGGTGTAAAAATACCCAAGGATTATAATGTAGAACAACTAAAAGAAAAAGAGGTAACAACTCCTATTTCTATTCTCGCCAAACAACTTACCTTAATGCAAATGGAACTTGTGACTCTCAAGCAAGAGAAGGCTAACCCCAAAATGAAGTACTCCGTGGAATCCATTTGTCCATTTCCTTTCAACAAGAGTATCACTATGGTTCCATTACCTCCCAACGTGGAAATGCCAAAATATGACAAGTATACAGGAGAAACTGATCCACATGATCATGTTCAAGAATTTTGTGCTCTTATCATAGAGTACATGCATCAACCTACTTACCTCATGCAAATTTTTCCTAGAAGTCTAGGAGGCAACGCCATGGAATGGTTCTCAAAATGTACACCCAAGGTCAAAACTTTTGAGGAAATAATACAAAAGTTTATCCAACACTACTCCTATAATATCCAACATGACATGACTATGATGGATCTGTGCAACACTAAATAGAATATTGGCGAATCCTTTACCCACTTTCTACAAAGGTGGAGGAAAATATTTGCACGATATTCAAGAGCCATTCCCAAATTGGAGAAGATGGAAATCTTTGTCAATAACTTGGTACCTGAGCTAAACTATGCATTCAAAATGCAAGAATCCCCTAGCTTTGACAGGATGATCAAGAACGCCCTCCATATCGAAGAAGTTATGGTCAAGAAGGGGGAAATCACTCTTCAAAGTGAAAACAAATCTAACAATTCCAACTCCAAACCTAAATGGTGGAAGAAAAACAAAAATGTTGTCAATGATGGTGTAGTAGACACATCCAATGTTGGTCCTAAACCGGAGGTATTCAATCTAACTAACAGTATGAAAGCAAGCAAAGATGCCAAGGTAACAACCCCCATACCCAAAGGAAATAATGATAATAACAAGGGTCGGCCATGGACTTCAAAACATCAAAGAATATTCACTCCTCTGGGAGAGCCTCTCAAGACTATTTTGAAGACACTATTAGACAAAAAAGTTCTCACAATTCTAGACTCCAAACCACGGGAACCAATGGTCAAACCAAGGTGGTGGGATGGTAATTCTTACTGTGTCTTTCACAAAAACAAAGGACACAAGACTAACAATTGCCTTAAGCTTAAACATGTTATTCAAGACCTCATTGAAGGAGGGAAGATCAAAGTAGAGGTACACACTACCAATGAAGATCATACAACATTCAAAAAACCATTCCCAAACTACGAGAAAGGGGAAGCATCTAAAGGAAAAGGTAATGAAGTAAACTAAACCTACTCAAATAATGATAACATGATCAATATGATAGAAATTAAAACTGAATCAATTAATGTGGTCACAATTAAAGGGTTTCTTTCCAAGAGAATGCAGTGACTCAGAGCCAAGCACAAGTCATGATCAAAGGACCCAATTCTACCTCAAACCTAGCATCAACATCGAAGGTCCCTATTGTTACTATTTCTAAACTAGAAACAAAACACACAGTTACTATTCTTGCAGCAAAGTATGACTTGGTGGACCAATTGCAACGAACCTCTGCCAAAATTTCCATTTTTGAGTTGCTTAAAATATCCACAGTACATAGGGAAATCATGGAACAAGCTCTACATGCTACAAATGTACCAAAGGACCTTGATCTAGACAAATTCCAAGCGATGGTCAATCACATCTCAACGCCATATTATCTCTCCTTTTCTGAAGAGGATGATAAATCATTGACACATCCACATAATCAACCCCTCCATATTGAAGTCCTCATTCATAAATCCCATGTTAGACACGTATTGATAGATGGAGGCCCAGGATTGAATATTTGTACACTTAATCTAATTAGGAAACTGGGTCTCTCAGAACAAAACATTGACTCTAGAAGAAAAATAACTATCAAAGCTTATGATGAGGAAGAAAGATCCTCTAAAGCTCTTATTGTTCTACCCATTAGAGTCAGACCAATTAAAAGGAATGTCATCTATTATGTTCTGGATCTACCCCTGGCCTACAATATCCTGTTGGGGAAAGCATGGATTCACAAAATGCAAGTTGTGCCATCTACTTACCACGAGTGTATCAAGTTCCCACATAATGGGGTGGAAGTGATAATTCCTGTGGATGCTAATTATACTTGCAAAAATATCAAACAAGGTAGTATTATTCCACATAACAAAGAAGCTATGGATGAGATTTCTCTTGAGACTACCAAGGACATGGTTATAAAGAGTTTTGGAAAAACCTTAAAACTTGAAGAAATAGGTATGGGAGAATACAAGATGGACATGACTCCGCCACTAACAGAACTTCTGGTGTCACCAAGATCCTATGGAAAATCTTCCTCAACATTCACACCTACTGCATCCAAGGAACTAGAAATCCACAGAGTAACTGGCATGGTAAAGGCATCCACATCTTCTTTAGATAACACAGAAGAATAGGTAGTCTTGGAATGACTTTACAAAGGAGAACCAAAGGAAGCTGAGGTTAAACATGGGGAAATATCCCTAGAACAGTATGGTAAAGGATATGATCTCCTCAAGAAAATGTGATACAAAGGAAAAGGACCTCTAAGCAAAACTGGAAGAGGACTTATTGAACTAGTACACATGGAGTTCAGGAATACCAGAGACAAAACAAGACTAGCTTTTAATAATGAATCTGACAAACCTGCTTCAAAAGATAGTCCAATATCTAACAAAGGGAGTGATGAAACAGAGGAGATAGAACTAGAGCCATGGTCCTATGAAAGATTATTACATGTTGGCACAAAGAATCCCAACTATCAAGGAGAGCGCTATGTACTAAGATTTGAGGTACCACAAGATCTTCGCACCCCTTTGTTAGCACAAGATCCTATTCAAGAGGCAGGAGACACAATAGAAGATAATCTAGAGGTACCATTGATAGCAATAATTACTGAAGACACACCTTGACAACATGATTCACATCCTAACTGGGGGTAGTTAGTCACAATCACACATATCCTTGATTTACCACACTTTGATCCATAGGTGGCTAACCGAGTACATCAGATAACTATTGCAGAATTATTAAGCAGGTCTGATGATGAAGTAATAGACTCTTAAGGGATGAGCTCTCTATCACCATAGAGGACATTGAAATATATGTGATTCACATGTTTGCAGCTCCATCAGCACCCAACAAACATTCTAACACTACTCCCAACAATAGTGATATTCCTAAAGTAGAGGAAGAGTTCCTTCCCCCAATCATTGATAGAGAGACTGGTGTTCTCATAAGTCTAGGAGAAATTCAGATGCAACAAGTGAGAAGTCTCCTTTTATGAAGATATGATGATGAAAGTTCTATTGACGAGTCATTAGAGTTTGGTCTACATATAACTAACAATGACCCTTTTAATGACGATCTAACTCTTATTGAATTAAACATCAAAGAACTTAACTTAACAGGACATGTCATGTTAGTTAATAGTCATGATGCTAACGCGATGCTATCCTTCCCAGAGTTCGACTCCTTGCCTTTGATAAACCCAGACCTAATTGATTGGACTAATACAGATCTTTCTCCTATCCTCAACTTTCCCAATGACTACACTTTGGCTTGCTATCTAAACACTTGTGAACCCTACCCTTCTTCCACCAATGCAAGGAGCATGAACATGTCATAGGAGGATATCAAGTTTCTCAGTCAAAAATTGAAAAAGAAAAAGAAAAAGGGAACTGACAGTGAAAACCACATTGTGGTAGTGTCAGATCCTAAAATAGTAAAAACAAAAGACATATCTAATGGTGAAAACCTCTCAGAGGTGCCAAAGGATGAGATTCTTGATATCCTCCCTGAGCACTTTCAAGAAATCTCTTCAGTTCTGATAGAACCAACACAACTAGTTAATTTGGGCACAATTGAAGATCCTCAAATAGTGCACCTAGCACAATCTTTGTCAGAAGAGGAGAAGACACAGTTCACCAAGTTCCTAAAAGAGAAAAAGATCAACTTTGCATGGTCTTATACAAATATTCCTGGGTTGGACCCTAATTAATATTGAACCACTTATCTATAGCTCCCGGGATCAAGCCGGTGAAACAAAAACTAAGAAAAATGCATCCTCATGTTGCATTGCTAGTAAAGGTGGAGCTAGAGAAATTGTTGAAAGCTGGATTCATCAGAGTCATTGCTTATGCAGGATGGATATCCAATGTGGTCTCAGTGTCTAAATCTGATAAATCTATCAGGATATATACAGACTTCAGAGACTTAAAAAAGGCATGTCCTAATGATGACTTCCCCCTTCCTAATATTGATATGATCATAGACCTCACAATAGGCTACCAAATGTATTCATTAATGGATGGTTTCTCAGGCTACAATCAGATTAAAATTGCTCCTGAAGATCAAGAGAAGACTGCATTTATATGCACATGGGGGACCTTTTGCTGGAACATCATGCCATTTGGGTTAAAGAATGCCGGTGCTACATATCGAAGAGCAATGACTACTATATTCCATGATATGATGCATAAAAACATGGAGGATTACGTGGATGATACCTTAGCTAAATCCAAGGAAATGAGCACTCATATTAATTACTTAAGGAAGATATTAGATCAAATGGAGCAATTTCAACTCAGGCTCAATCCAAATAAGTGTGCCTTTTGGGTCCAATCAAGAAAGTTCTTAGGGTTTATTGTCTCAGCAAAAGGAATTGAGGTAGATCCTGCAAAAGTCAAGGCTATACTAGAGATGACTCCTCCCCACAACATCAGTCAAATAAGGACATTGCAAGGGAGACTTCAATCAATCAGGAGGTTCATGTCACAACTTGCTGATAGAGCTCAACCCTTTACCAAATTATGACATAAAGGGGTCACCTTCAAATGGGATGAACACTGTGAAGCCAACTTCAGAGAATTAAAAGAGTACCTAGCTACTCCTATTCTTATGGCACCCATTCATGGAAAGCCATTACTCCTGTATATTTCAGCTACAGCTACATCACTAGGAGTGTTTCTTGCACAAGAGGATGAAACTAAGAAAGAAAGAGCTATCTAATACATCAGTAGAACACTAGTCTCCTATGAGATCAATTACAACATTATTGAGAAAGCATGCTTAGTAGTCATCTTTGCATCACATAAATTAAGACACTACATGCTCTCACATACATTAAGGCTCATTGCAAAGATTGATCCTCTGAAGTAACTTTTAAGAAAAACAACATTAACAGGATGTATGGAAAAATGGGTCCTCATTCTAAGTGAATTTGACATTGAATACGTAGATAGGAGAGCTATTAAAGGACAAGTCCTCACAGATCAACTAGCTGATTCACTACTTCAAGATGATGAACCTTTAAGGATTGAATTCCCTAATGAGACCATTATGCATCTCACTGAGTACCCATGGAAGATGTACTTTGATGGTTCTTTCATGCAACAAGGCTCTAGGGAAGGAGTTCTGTTCATAACTCCTCAAGGTTACAAGATACCTAAGTCTTACAAGTTGATGTTTCTATGCACGAACAACATTTCTAAATATGAGGCATTGGTAAACGGTCTTAAGCTCGCCATGGAGTGAAATATTGTAGAGTTACATGTGTATGGTGACTCCCAGCTCATTATCAATCAAGTCAATGGAGATTATCAAATGAAAGATGAAAAGTTGACACCCTACAAGAAACTGGTTGATGACCTAAAGAAATACTTTTTCTTCATCACATTCCAGCAGATACACAGAATGGAGAACAAAGCTGCAGATGCTATGGCTTCATTGGTGTCCATGTTCCAACTGGAGGAACATCAATTCCGCTATGACTTCTTGGTGGAAGAATGATCCTATCCTGCCTTTGATACCCCTCAATACCAAGTAATCTGTGCTATAAACACCCCAAACCAAATTTGGTATGCTAATATCATTGCTTACCTAATTGACCAAACCATTCCCACTATTCTATTCTGAAATGAAAAAAGAGCCTTGATTAGGATAGCATCATGTTATGTCCTCATAACTAATAAATTATATCGATGAGGTCTCGACGATATGCTTCTTATATGTTTAGAACTCGAAGAGTCAAATCACACATTAAAAAAATTCCACAAAAGTGTATGTGGATCACATTCAAACAACTTTTCACTAGCAAAGAAACTGCTTAGAGTAGGCTATTACTGGCCTACCATGGAAAAAGATGCTATTCAGTTTTCCAAAACATGTCATAAATGCCAGACACATGGAAATATCATCCATACTCCTACCATAGAATTTATACCTTTCATTACACATTGGCCATTTCAACAATGGGCCTTTGACTTGGTTGGACAAATATATCCTAATTATTCCAATGGACACAAGTTCATCATTACGACCACTGAGTATTTCACAAAGTTGGTTGAGGTCGTGCTGCTAATCAAAGCCATTGGAAAATAGGTGGCTAAGTTCATTCTAAACTACATTATATGTAGATATGGGATACCCTCTTCAATTGTAACAGACAATGGGGGCCAATTTATGACCTTTGTGAACAGTTCCACATCACTCAACATTTCTCATCAATCTATTACCCTCAAGGTAATGGACAGGCTGAGGCATCTAATAAAAATATTCTCAAGAACCTACATAGAACTATAAGTAAGTCTGGCAGAGATTGGCATCTACAACTTAATCTGACACTTTGGGCCTATAGAACAAGAATCAAGACTCCAACGGGAGCCACACCATTTTCCCTAGTCTATGGCACTGAAGCAGTACTACCTATTGAGGTTGAAATCCCATCCTTGCAGATATCTTTACAAGGTCTTATTACTGATGAACAATACCGCATAGATAGGGTGAATTCTTTAGACCTACTTGATGAGCGCAGACAATAGGCATTTGATCATCTGAAGGTGTATCAAGAATGAATGTCCAAGGGGTATAATAAAAAGGTTAAACCACACCAATTTCAAGTGGGGGATCTCGTCCTAAAGGAGAATCCTAAATATCAGCCTAATAGAGAGCAGAAAGGAAAGTTTGAACATAATTGGCTAGGACCTTATGTTATCACTGCTACTTTTGGGACTGGAGCTTATCAACTAGCTACACCTAAGGGAGACGTTCTTCTAGATCCTATCAACACTTTACATTTGAAGCAATTCTACACTTGATGTTTGGCTAGTAGAGCCTATACAGTAAAAAGTCCTCAGAAAATACCAAAAAAAATTAGAAAATTGATCTTGAAGAAAATCTAAAAATAGTGGAAAATGTCCTGAAGAAAGGTATCCCTGGTAAAAACCTGGCAAACAGGTGCCATGATACTACAAAAACATTCAAAAAAGAAAAAATAGTAAAAAAAATTGAAAAAGATAAAAGTGCCTTGATGACAACCTGGTAACACAAGCATCTTGGTAGAAAAAAGAATGAGAAAGTTTTTCCAAGTGGTGAAAACCTGGCAATCAGGCATCACTTGTATTCTTTTCTCCATCTATCAATGTATTTCTGATACTAACCCTTCACGATTATACCTATGCTAAGAGTTGACTTCGTTTCCTTATGAAAAATCTTATCCTTGCTTGGCATTTGTCTACTTTTCAGTCTTAGGATCAATTCATTCTACACTGGGGGCATCTTTTGCTAATATGATAGGTAGCGTCTGCTAGTTCTTCATAGGTTGGTTTGTCTTGTGATGCGATGATACTCGATACTTGCACAAAACTGTCACTCTCATGAAACAAAGATGGCACAAAAATTGCACTAACATGAACAATGTTCCTAAGACCTACATTGGATTGCCAACAGGAAGAATGTTATACACAGACATGGAACACATATTGCTTGAATTCCAACTTTTGATTGTTGAATCTCTACTATGCTTGAAAAATGAATCAATAGTATTTCTTAATACTGCCTAAACATAGTTTGATCTTGGTTTGATTATGACTCTTTTATGAACCCATGATGTTTTCACTGGGGGCATCTAAGCTTTTATGAATTTTATTTGATTGATTCACAATTGATAATTGTTATGTCTTCCGAGTTACTCCATGGTGTCTGCGCAAAGACAAAGAGTCACAAGGACATGGGGCATAATGTTTTCTTGGATTTTTTCATATGGTGATTGTTCCAAATGATTCTATAAATTTCACCTAACTTCAATGTTTATGGTAAGAGCTGCCACTCTGAGTGGATAGCCGCATATATCTCAATCTTGGTTATGTGTAAACTATGGTGAGGTTGAAACAATTTCCTTGTCTGTTTTCTAAAATTCAATTCTCACTAAGATATACGAAGCATAATGTACCCAAGGATATGAATTTTCAAGGTCATTGCGGGTCCAATATATTGCCTTACACAGAATCTGATATAATAAAAGGAAGGTGACTATTTCGTTATCCTGGCTTCTATTCCTTGATGCCTAAGTCTATTTCTAACATTTCAATAAAAAATAGTATTCATACTTTCATAATATTAGGGGGTATTAGTGATGGTTGTACTAATCAGGTGGCATCCATTCCGAAAAGTGCCCAATGATTATAAAAATGTCCAAAATCTACCAATCAGTGACAATTCCTAAGAGTCTTCCTATAGTTGCATTTATAGATTGCATGATGCATTTATGAAATAAGTAAAAGCATAAGGAATTTGAGCTCAAAAATGATTTCTACTTTCTTCTTCTAAATCCAAGTTAATTACATCCATTTACTATTACTGATATCTATATCATTACACATCCATAGCATACATTTTGCATTCATTAAAATGAGACAGAGGAAAATATGACAAAAATAAAGCATTTTATGCATGACATTTATTTCTACATCCTAAGTGCATCCATACATTTTACTTGCATAACAAAAACTCAAAAACATCCATTTGCATATTCACATAGTATCATTTGAAACATATTTATACTAGTGATAAATCAAAATGCATAAAATTTTTCATCATCTAATCTAAACTCATCATGAGACCAAGATAAATCTACATCACATGTGCAAACAAATCTATCACAACAAAAGGAACAACTAAATAGAAACATGGTACATATCAAAATGGCACAAGTCTCCACAAAGAGTATCAGCGTATCAGAGTAAAAAAAAGATAGGAAGAATTTTATATATATATATATATATATATATATATATATATGTCATGTATCATCATACAAAAGAGAGATCTCAGAAGGATCCAAATATACAAATGTGTGACAAAATACAACATCAGCTATGGATCCCCCCTCTCCCTGATCTGGAGGAGGAGGAGGAGGTGGTGGTACAAATGGCAGTGGAGGAGGCATTGCTCCCTCAAACTGTTGGGCTACTCGTGAATAAGAAAGTGCTCTCTAGCCCTCTGGAACTGCAATATGGTATAAAGAAAAGTAATAGGCTACTCTCTATCCCTGGTGGGTAGCTATCCGAGCCTGTGCATCTCTCTTCTATGAGAATATCACCCTATCTATTTTGCTCTGCCTTGAGACGCTCTAGCTATGCATCCCTATTTATCAATAGAGCCTCCAAAGTAGTAATGCGTGCTCTCAACCACTCTCTCTCCCACTCAAACTGGGATAGTAGGTCCCCATCCCTACCAGAACCCCTACCAAAATCGTATCCTGATAGTCTATCCTGTGATATGTCAGGCTACCCCTGATGTCTCTATTTCTCTCCTATCAATGAAGGACTTGTATCCATCCAAGGAGCAACAAATTTGAATCGAGTGCATCGACCCTCCCCACTGCCACTAGCCACATCTGTAGTACCACCCACAACTCCACTGCCCCTATCATCTCCATCATCATCCCCCTCATCTGGAGGAGGTCATCTCCCATCTCTACCTCCATCTCTGCCTCCGTCCCTCCCTCCATGTCTACCAGCACCCCTGTCTCTCTGGGATCCTCCTCTCCCTTTGGCGGGATGATCATCAGGATCATAGTCTATCAGGTCCTCTATACGAGGAATAGCCTCCTCCAAAACTGTGAACCGAGGAAATGGATGCTGAAGCATCTCTGCTATGTACCCATCTGAACACCTTGCATCTACAACATCATGATGTAGATCCCAATTAACTCTAACCATGTCTCTGATCTCCTGATGGGTGGTCTTATATCTAAGCTGGGCACCTCACAATGGTGCCTCATCATGGATCCGAGAATATATAGTCACATCCTATGTCCTTCCCTGTCGCTTGCCGAACTGTCTCAAGACTCGGGTATGAACAAACCGCTCTACAATGTATCTGGTCCTCCCAATCTGGTACCTTCTCTGAAACAAAAATGGAACCTATCTGGCATCTGAGGTCCACTCCTCATAGTCTAAGTATGGATGCCATACAGCCTTGGTCATCTCATCAAAAAGTCTCCGCCAGTGCTCTACCTTGCCTAAATGGGGCTGCTGAATCTGGCATACATATAAACATATAGATACTTAGGAGCCCGCTGCCTATCTACTATGGGTCATGTCACTGGGATGTGCTCCCAGGCCCAGATTTGAAGAATTGAAATACAAACAGTCATACTCCAGATATAGTGGTAAACAATCTCATGTAGCTGTCGGTACATATGGGTCAGTATTCAGCTACCCCACGCAAATATCTGCCTCAAGATGACCATCTGCTCTAACATATCTACCCATCCAACAAGGAAGCTATGCTGTTCTCTATCTGGCATCCAGATGCCACCAATCAAATCTTCTAAATATATAGATAATTGATTTTAATGATCACACATGTAATCCCAAGAAAGGTATCTCTGATCAATGGTATCATCCTGGAAATACCGACAAGCTACACCAATCGCCACGGTAGAAGTTGAATCAAAATGCACCTCGCAGATGATGATGGGAACTCATAGTATGCACCATACATCCTTGGGATTGACTATAATCTCCCTAGTTGGGAGATGGAAGATGTTGTGCTCTGAGTGCCATCTCTCGACAAGAGCAGTTAACAACCCCTGATTTACCTCTATATCGAGTAAACCAATCAAGGATCATAATCCACACTAGACCACTGTCTCTTGCTCATCAACTGACAAAAGTCTAGCCAATGTGAGCACACATCTTGGATATGTGCCTCAAAACATAACTACCTCAAAATTGACTTATTTTTGGAAAAATAATAGATAAATCACTATTCTATCTATGACAAAAATACAGAAACATGATTAGCTAAGTGATTCATAGTCCACGAAGAAAAGATATTTCATAATTTGCACAAATTCTAAGTCTAAAACCTAGATTTGATCCTGTATATACAGGGTATGAATCTTTTTATTGGATTCGATCCTAGAAAAATAGGATGCGATTGAGAATGCAGGGTGCGATCCTAGAAATCTCGGATGCGACCCAAGAAATGGGGTACGATCCTGAACAGACAGGGTATGACATAAACTAGATTTTTCTGCTAAAACTGAGTCAAAATATGGAAAACCAGATGTGATCTAGGAAATCCTAGATGCGACTCAAAAATTCAAGGAAAACAGGATGCGATTTGAGAAATACCAGATGCGACGCGGGTTTAGCAGGGTGCAATCCAGAATGATGCGACCCAAATTTCAAAGGGCTGTAAAAGCTGTAAAAATGAATGAAAATAAAAATTGTAAAATTCACGAGGTAGTTTTGTGAGTACTTACCGACGGTGCGTAATCGGCCGAGCGCTGATGATGATGACTAAGCTTGAAATGATGCTTCCTCACAGGGACCACCATCTTCTCTGCAAAGCTTTCAGATTTACTATGGATAAAAGTGAAAATGAATAGTAAAATAGTAATTTTTGAGACATATATTGGTCTTTTGAGCTATTTAGGGGTTCCAAAACTCCTCCCAGGCAATGTAAACTCATTTTGTTCCCCTTCCGATCAATCAGAAATGAAATCAAAGGGGTAAGTTTTGATAAGAAATTTAACAAGCCCACACAACAAGATTTATCATTACACCAGTGGTACAAAGGTCATCTCCGCTATCAAATCCCTTGTCTATGATGTGCAAAATAAAGCAAAGCGAAGGAGATACCTACAAGGAATGTTTGAACATTCAAACCAGATTTTAGGAAGATGCTATTGAAGAAAATTCACCAGCTCACTTTTCCACACAAATAGCGTAGGTGCAGAATTGCGACGGCCCCTGAAAATACAAAATTGCTCCATCTGTCCCACAAATCCATCAAATTGCACATTTCATCATAAATATTGGTCCAACACCATTTTATTAGTCTCACCACTCACATTCTCACATGATTAACTTGGTTCTCGTGTGTTTATTCTTAAACACACCTTCTTTCTTCACTTCTACTCTATTATTTTTGACCTACCCAACCCTTGCAAGTGGTACATCATTTCAATAGAGGGATGTTATTCTTTTTCCTTTGATTTTTTTCTCAAGGGGACATGATCACACTATCATCCATCAAATTCTTGCTTGAAATAACATTAAAAATGACTTCGTTATCAAACAACTAGGGGCATGACAGTTTCCTTGACTAAAGTCAGAACTGTTGGATAGAAAGCTTTGGTTCTCATAAGCTGGATATCTTGTGTTTCCTCATTTTTAAAAAAATATTCTTCCTTAAGCTCCTGGTAGCTTCATACTGACTTTTGAACAACAACCAAGTTCAGAATCAGTACTATCAATCTTTGGACAACAACCAAGTTTAGAATTGGTATCTTTAAGATATTTTATTGACTTTGGGATGACAACCAAGTTCAAAGTCA
This sequence comes from Thuja plicata, assembly GCA_018584345.1. Taxonomy (NCBI): domain Eukaryota; kingdom Viridiplantae; phylum Streptophyta; class Pinopsida; order Cupressales; family Cupressaceae; genus Thuja; species Thuja plicata. The sequence goes on from MU225425.1 coordinate 1,961,837, forward strand.
ATTCTATCAGTTTAGTTCAATCAAGTGTGAGACTGATCTCATCAGGTATTTCGTTCGATCATGAGCGAAATTCTCAATCTTTCTGAAGTCAAAATCAAAAACTTTCTTTGAATCAATGCGCTGCTTGCACATCAATTCAAAGAGGGGAAAATGTAACCACCTGGATTTGGTATTCTCTGACCATAGACCCTATTTTCCCTAAGTGTGATCATACCCCCAATTATGTTCAGACAACTCTTCAATCGGCTGGCATAATTCATTCGAATGAAATTTAATCTCCTAAGTGATCTAATCACTAAATTTTATTAATCACCTAAGCCAATCAAATCAATTTGATTTAAATCAATTCAAATCAAACATGGCTAAGGTAATCAATTTAAAAGGAATTAAATAAATCCCTATTATATCAAATCACTTGCAAAAAGCCTATATTCTAGCCTAAATTAATCTAATTAATTAGCTATAGTCCTAATTAATTGTCTAAAGCAATAAAAAGCTTAAATAATTAATATTCCTATTTTTGAATGAATATATTTAATATAAATCATTTCATTAATATTCCTCTAAACCCCTAACCTAACCTACCTCAACCACCTTGACCATGGGTTCAAACCCATTCCAACCTATTCACCCCATGCTAAATCTAATCCCAATCCTAATCCCATTCTAACCCACCTCCTAATGATGTCACATTCTATTAAGGTGTGATTAGGAACTCAACCCACTTGAGAAAGTCAACTTTCTCAAGCTTGACTCTCTCTAAGTCCACCTTCTCAAGCTTGCCTCTTACACCCTTCCCATGCTTCTTAAAGGCTCTCATTAATGCCTCATTAATGGAGATTCCTTAAGCCCATGCCTCTTCAATGCCTTTGGCATTTATTTCTCCTACACCTCATTAATGAGTTTTTCAACTCCATTAATAAACCTTGTCCCCCTCTCTCCTCTTTTCTTCTATAAATAGAAGGGGTTTTTGAGCACAAATGAGTCTTCATTTTAGATTGAAAATGCATTTTTATGTTGTTAGGATTTATATATATTCATGTTTCATTTAGTTTTTCATGTTTAGGCATTGTTGTTATGTTCATTTTTAGAGCTAATATGAATTGCTTAATGATTAAATAGTTTATTTTAACTCAAATATTTTATGCTAAGTCGTATATGTCACTCATAGTAGCATAATCTGAGGGATATTATGTTGCTTAACATACTCTTCTTAGTTAGAAAGTAATAGGTCTATTTTAGTGCTTTATATGCTCATATAACCATGTTTTCTAGTAATATAATGATCTATTGAAGTGTTGTGTCACAGGTAACAGGTGCAATATTTCACACATATAGTTTCCTCTCTTCAATAAGCCTCTTGACAGGCCTACCAACCTATTATTCATCCTTTTATGCCAACTTGTGGCTACTTCCTCCAAATTTCTCTTCAAGAGTGTGAACTCTTCAATCTCCAAGGTCCCTGTCATCCTTGAGACCTCCTACAACTTATCCTTCCTATGCCATCCTCCTTGGCATTCAAACATGTCATCAATGGCTTGTTTTATAGCCCTATCATCTCTCTTTTCCATAAGAACTTTCAATGGACACTTGACTATCCCCACTTGGATGTCTTCATCTACACACTCATCAAATCCATTAGCAACCTCTGCAATTTATTTCTCTATCTCTATCATCTCAACTTCTTGAGCCTTTTCTTTTTGTGGCCCACACATTAGCATCTTCTTCTCTGTCTTGTCATCTGCATACTATGATTCTTCTTTGTGCATCTGCACTTGCATCTCTGTGTGTTCATTTGGTCCTTCACATGAACTAGGCTAGTGGTAAGTAACCATTTCACCTCTTAGCCTTACAAGATTTCAGGGTATCCTACAGACAAGTTAATGTTACTTGAGGTGGTGAGACAATTATCTAAGTCTGATCATATTCATAAGGAGAATCATAGGAAAGGTACGACCTTCCATATCACACTTGGTAAAATGTTGGAGATGTGTCCCACAACATAAGAAGTAGAGACAACCAACATAGAATTATTGTTCTACCACCTTCGAAACTAAAAGGTTGGAGATCATTATGATCCATTTCAAAAGATCCTCACAGCTAAGGGAAAGGAGTAGAAACACAAGGTTAATTTAGAATTCTATTGGAAAAAAATTATAGATGAATATACAGTGAGGAAAATATTGTCCAAGATGTCAGTGGACTTCATGAGGAAATGTAACATCTTCTTATTCTTGATCCAGATAAGGATGAGGGAAATTATATAGACACCTAATATGAGCATGAGGAGAAATAAAATCAATCACTTAATTGATCACAAGTGGAGGAGATAACAGAGTTGATTATTTTGATGAGGGAGGTGACTGATGGACTAAGAGAGTAGGTGGATAAATAGATAAACATAATAAGAAATCAAGGTTTTATTTTACATATGGAAAATCAAATGTGAGGAGTCTTCTTCCAAAGGGGATATTGTAAGGACAATTAAAAATTCAAGATTGAACGAAGGCAAAGGTTAAAATAAAATGGAAGGTGTAGCTAAAGGATCACAAGTAAGGAAAAAGGAAGTTATAGGTAAAATTTTAGGCACATGTCTACTATGACCCAATCCATCACAAGCTCTTCATCACTTAGGGAGGTTGATATGTAGGATAAGGAACAAGGATCAAAACTAGGTGGTGATACTGAGATACTACCTTTAGGAGATCAAGGTGAGTCCTCATTATTATAATTAGTGCAACAATATATCAAGGAACAACTAGTGTCTCCTACCATAATCCATTATTTGTTATCCGTTTAAAAAGTGGGTGAGAGGAATTGGAAGATAGAGAATTATGGCTGGCTGACGCTATTTGTTCTTTACAACAAGCATGCCCTGAATATTATATGTAAGATATCATTCAAAAATATTGTAGTTGATTGACCAAAAAAATCATTGTCAAGCATTGTGCATACCAATTCCTCTATGCAATAATTTTTTTTAAATAAAATTTATTCTTACACATGTCAATATTTCAATAAGATTACTAATGTCTATTTGAATAACAAGAAGTACATAATTATAATTTCCATTACAACTTACTGCAAAAATCAAGGCTTGGTTTTCTCTATTTGACGTTGTGTGAAAAGGTGGATACCTAACATTTGAAAGTAAAATTAAACATACCAAAGTTATAAATAACATTGTTTCAATAATAATAAAAAACATTGTTTCAATAATAATGCACTCTAGTCAAGTGGGAAAGAATACAATTGCTCACAAAGTGTGTCACAAACCATCCACTAATGTTTGCAAGGTTAGAATATTCACTAACCTCAATGTCAAATTTTCTTCATCCCGTTGTTCTATGGGTAATCTATTGGTTGGATTGTAACTACCACCAAGGTGAAAAGTAAATCTCAAAATTCAACACTTAACTTTTAACACTTCACCCCACCAATATATAAGGGTTGAGATGTTAATAAGTTAGCTCTTGACGTAGGAGCATAGGGAGATCCAAAAGTCAAGGAAATTCAATAGAGTGACCACATAAAAAATTAACCCACCAACCCATGGGACTCACTACATTATTTAATAAATATTGTGGGAGTGTGAGGGAACATTCTAACTTAAGACCAATAAATGAGCATGTGGAGACATTGGTCAGCTAGGGTGATAGGGGAAATAAAATTAAAGCCTAAGAAGGAAACACAACTTAGGGGGATAAAAGAGTTGATCAGGAAAATAAAAAGGTTCAAGGCATGTGGCCGGTTAGACAATGAAAAAATGACCTAAGTGATGACTTAAGAGATTTGTGACCAGGAAAACATGTCAATTCAATGATAGAACATTCAGGCACATGGACACTGATATTTAAGGCTTTTCTCAAAATTTAAAGGCAAAAGACAAAACCTAAACCTAAAATTTACAGTCCCAATTGTCCATTGTTTCTCTTTTTATATAATAAAAAACATGTGAATAAAGATTGATTCAAACTACTCCCACAAAGGGTGAACATTTGAATAAGACACATAAGAGAGAAATATGTAAAGATCTTGACACTAGAGGTACTTTATGATGTATGATTTGCAAGAACCATGGTTCTATAAGGAAAATATTCCATAAATATTTGAATCATTAAATACATATTACACATTGCACTCTAGAATGACTATTGACATGTGGCAAGATGATATTTGTCTACACTTCTAAATTAACTATTGATTCTTATTTGCATTTAAAATGTATGTGCTTTTAAATATCTATAAATTTGGATTAAAACAATTAAGTTAGACTAGTGGGATCCATTGATACTAGCATATTAGATTTGTCCATGGATGACATGTCACAATATTTCTAACCACTTTAGCAGTTAGATCAATGGTTGATGATTATTTGCTAATTCACAGATAATTCTTCCACTAATACTCAAATACCTAAACAAAAATAGAATGGTTTAATTTTAGTCTATTAGAACTGTGACACTACTAACATTGCCTATAAATAAGATATCTACAATCTGTATATATCCAACTTGAAAAATTATCAACCTTGACAAATTCACTGCAATAGAGAGTCATTTGAGTTAACTTCATCAATAGATAGTCATGGGACTGTAAATTTATTTATAAGCTCAATCACAGCGACTAAAATATTTATAATGACATCATAGATAGAGAGAAAATAGAGAGCCTACCAAATAAATATTTATCATGATCTTGTACCAAATAGAAAAGCAAACTTATAGATGAAATCCTCCGCAACAAGGAATTGCATAGAATTATGCTCTTATACATACCTTGAAAGTCTCCAATGCGGAGGGGTCTGTCTTGTTGACTACAACTACATCTCCTACTCCATTTTATACAACTTCATAGGTTCCCAATTTCACAGATTTCAATTGAATCTGTGTTCCATCCTGAACCAACACAATTTAACATATGTAAATTCTGAAGAGTTGCACTAATGCCCTGCTCTGCACTAAAGAACTTGAATAATAAGTACCAGTAAATCATTGTCAACAATGCCATAAAAGAGTGAGGGTTTGATCCATCCTTCAATTTTGAGCTGCCCTCACAAATTTATAGCCAGATGTTTTTTGGTGCTGTTTGCAAGCCTCCTCCCCTGCGATATCTTTCTTCCACCTGCATCTACAACAATAAACTTTCTAAAACCCTTCCTCCTGCCTACGCCTAAAACAAAAAGAAATATGAAGTGAGTTCATTCACTTTTTTTTTGTTTATATCCCAATTTGGTCGAAGTTCCCACAATAAATTTAACTGGTGTTGAAAGTTAGACCAAATTGGGACAAAAACAAAAAAAAAGAGAACATCACAAGCCAAAATGGCTTGTGGTTGAAAATAAAGGTCAAAAATTAACCTCAAATGTATTAGTGCTGATAGATCAGATATTTTGGGAATCATGGATTATGTAATTAACTTGGATTTCAAAGAAAATTGAAATCATTTTAAGCTCAAATGCCTTATGCTTTTGTTTCTTTCAAAAATGCATCATGCAATCCCTAAATGCAACTATATGTGGACTCTGAGGACTTGTCACTGATTTGCAGATATTGTATCATTTTTATCATCATTGGGCCCTTGTCAGAACGGATAACTCTTGATAGTACAACCATCACTAATACCCACTGATATTATGAAAGTATGAATACTATATTTATTGGATGAAATGTTAGAAATAGACTTAGGCATCAAGGCATAGAAACCACAATAAAAAAATAGTCACCTTCCTTTTACTATATCAAAATCTGTGTAAGGTAAGATATTGGACCCACAATGAACTTGAAAATTCATATCCTTGAGTACATTATGCTTCGTATACCTTAGTGAGAATCTGAGTTAGAAAAAAGACAAGGAAATTGTTTCAACCTCACCGTAGTTTACACATAACAAAGATTGAGATATATACGGCTATCCACTCATGGTGGCAGCTCTTACCATAAGCATCCAAGTTAGGTGAAATTTATAGGATCATTTAGAACAATCACCATACACAAAAAACCAAGAAAACATTTTTCCCCCTGTCCTTGCAACTCTTTGTCTTTGCACAGACGTCATGGAGTAACTTGGAAGACATAACAACTATCAATTGTGAATCAATCAAAGAAAACTTATACCTACTTAGATGCCCCTAGTTAAAGCATCATCAAAACATAAAAGAGTTATAATCAAACCAAGATCAAACTGTGTTTAGGTAGTACTGAGAAATAATATTGATTCATTTTTCAAGCGCAATAGAGATTAATCAATCAAAATGTGGAATTTAAGTAATATGTATTCCATGTCTATGTATTTTTCCTATTTGTAATCTAATATAGGTCTTAGGAACACCGTTCATGTTAGTGTAATATTTGTGCGAGATAGGTGGTTTGGAAAGATGCACCCATGTTTCGTGAAAGTAACAGTTTGTTGTAAGCATTGAGATGCATTGTGTCACAAGACAAACCATCCTATGATGACATAGCAGATGCAACCTAACATACTAGAAAAGATGCCCCCAGTGCAGAATGACTTGATCCTAAGACAAAAATGCAGACAAATCCCAAGCAAGGATAGGATTTTTGTAAGGAAACAAAGTCAACTCTTAGCACAAGTGTAATCGTGAAGTCCTAGTATCAATAGTATATTGATAGATAGAGTGTAGAATATAAGTGATGCCTGATTGCCAGGTTTTCACCACTTGGCAAATTGTTTTTAATTCTTTTTGCTACCAGGATGCCTATTTTACCAAGTTTTCATCAAGGTACTTTTCTCTCTTTCAATTTTTTTTTTCTATTTTGCTTTTTTGAATGTTTTTGTAGTATCAAGGCACCTATTTTCTAGGTTTTCACCAAGGATACCTTTCTTTAGGACGTTTTCCATTGTTTTTGGATTTCTTCAGGATCAATTTTCTGATGTTTTTGGTATTTTCTGAGTATTTCACTGTACAGGCTCTGCTAACCAGACATCAAGCGTAGAACCAATTCAAATATAGAGTATTGATAGGATTTGGAAGGATGTCTCCCTCAGGTGTAGCTAGTTGATAGGCTCCAGTCCCAAAAGTAGCAGTGATAACATAAGGTCCCAGCCAGTTAGGTTCAAATTTTCCCTTTTGTTCTTTGTTAGGCTGGTTCTTAGGATTCTCTTTTAGGATGAGATCCCCCACCTAAAATTGTTGTGGCTTGACATTTTTATTGTATCCTTTGGACATTCATGCTTGGTACACCTTCAGATGATCGAATGCCTATTGTCTACGCTCATCAAGCAATTATAAAGAATTCACCCTATCGATGTGGTATTGTTCATCAGTAACAATATCTTGTAAAGATATTTGCAAAGATGGGAATTTGACCTCAATAGGTAGTACTGCCTCAACGCCATAGGCTAGAGAAAATGGCGTGGCTCCAGTTGGTGTTTTGATGCTTGTTTTGTAGGCCCAAAGTGCCACATTTAATTGTAAATGCCAGTCTCTGCCAGACTTACTCATAGTTCTGTGTAGGATATTGATAATATTCTTGTTAGATGCCTCAGCCTGTCCATTACCTTGAGGATAATAGATTAAGGAGCAATGTTGAGTGATGTAAAACTGTTCGCAAAGGTCATCAATGTCTTGGTTTTTAAATTGGCCCCCATTGTCTGTCACAATTGAAGAGGGTATCCCATATCTATAGATAATGTAGTTCAATATGAACATAGCCACCTTTTTGCCAGTGGCTTTGATTAGCGGTAGGGCTTCGACCCCCTTCATGAAATACTTAGTGGCTATAATGATGAACTTGTGTCCATTTGAAGAATTAGGATATATTTGTCCAACCAAGTCAAAGGCCCACTTCTGAAATGGCCAATGTGCTATGAAAGGTATGAGTTGTCTGGTAGGAGCATGGATGAGATTTCCATGTGTCTGGAATTTATGACATGTTTTAGAATATTGAATAACATCTTTTTCTATTGTAGCCTAGTAATAGCCTACTCTGAGAAGTTTCTTTGCTAGTGAAAAGTTGTTTGAATGTGATCCACATACACCTTCGTGAACTTATTTTAATGTGCAATCCGACACTTCATGTTCTAAACATCTAAGAAGTGTACCATTGAGACCTCATCTATATAAATTATTAGTTATGAGAACATAACACGATGTTGTCCTAATCAAGGCTCATTTTTCATTCCTAGATAGAGTTTTGGGAATGGTTTGGTCAGTTAGGTAAGCAATGATATTAGCATACCAAGATTGGTCTGGGGTGTTTAAAGCACAAATTACTTGGTATTCAGGGGTATCAATGGCCGGATAGGATAATTCTTCCACCAAGAAGTCATAGAGGAATTGATGCTCCTCTAGTTGTAACATGGATGCCAAGGTAGCCATAGCATCTATAGCTTTATTCTCTGTTCTGGGTATCTACTGGAATGTGATGAAGATAAAGTACTTCTTTAGGTAATCTACTAGTTTCTTGTAGGGAATCAACTTCTCATCTTTTGTCTGATAATCTCCATTGACTTGATTGATAATGAGTTGGGAGTCACCATACACATGTAACTCTACGATTCTCCATTCCATGACAAGCTTAAGACCATTTACCAATGCTTCATATGGAAACATCAATTTGTAGGACTTTGGTATCTTGTAGCCTTGAGGTGTTATGAATAGAACCCCTGCTCCAGAGCCTTGCTGCATGAAGGAAGCATCAAAGTAAATCTTCCATGGATATTCAGTTAGATGCATAATTGTTTCATCAGGGAACTCAATCCTTAAGGGTTCATCATCTTGGAGTGGTGAATCAGCCAATTGATCTACGCGAACTTGTCCTTTAATAGCCCTCCTATCCACATACTCAATGTCAAATTCGCTTAGAATGAGGACCCACTTTTCCATACATCTTGTTAATGATATTTTTCTTAGGAGGTACTTCAAAGCATCTAGCTTTGCAATGAGCCTTACTGTATGTGATAGCATGTAATGTCTCAATTTTTGTGCTGCAAAGACAACCGCTAAGCATGCTTTCTCAATAAAGCTGTAATTAGTTCATAGGAGACTAGTGTTCTACTGATGTAGTAGATTTCTCTTTCTTTCTTAGTTTCATCTTTTTGTGCGAGAAATACTCCCAGTGATGTGGCTGTAGCTGAAATATACAAGAGTAATGGATTTCCATGAATGGGTGCCATAAGAATAGGAGGAGTAGCTAGGTACTCTTTTAATTCTCTGAAGTTGGCTTCACAATGTTCATCCCATTTGAAGGTGACCCCTTTGTGTAGTAATTTGGTAAAGGGTTGTGCTCTATCGACAAGTTGTGACATGAACCTTCTGATCGATTGGAGTCTCCCTTGTAACGTCCTCATTTGACTAATGTTGCGTGGAGGAGTCATTTCTAGTATAGCTTTGACTTTGCCAGGGTCTACCTCAATTCCTTTTGCTGAGATAATAAATCCTAGGAGCTTTCCTAATTGGACCCCAAAGGCACATTTCTTTGGACTGAGCTTGAGTTGAAATTGCTCCATACGATCCAATATCTTCCTTAGGTCTTCAATATGAGTATTCCATTCTTTTGATTTAGCTAAAGTGTCATCCATGTAATCCTCCATGTTTTTATGCATCATATCATGGAATATAGTGCTCATTTCCTCTTTGATATGTAGCACCTGCATTCTTTAACCCAAATGACATGAAATTCCAAAAAAAGGTGCCCCATGCAAATGTAAATGCAGTCTTCTCTTGATCTTCAGGAGCAATTTTGATCTGATTATAGCCTGACAAACCATCCATTAGTGAATACATTTGGTAGCATGTTGTAAGGTCTATGATCATATCAATATTAGGAAGTGGGAAGTCATCCTTAGGACATGCCTTGTTTAAGTCTCTAAAGTCTGTACAAATCCTGATAGATTTATCTAATTTAGATACTAGGACCACATTAGAGATCCATCCTACATAAGCAATGACTCTGATGAATCCAGCTTTAAATTATTTCTCTAGCTATAGATAAGTGGTGCATTATCAATTCAGTATCTAGTACATGTATATCTGTGTAAGACCATGCAAAGTTGATCTTTTTCTCTTTCAGGAACTTAGTGAACTGTGTCTTCTCCTCACCTAAAAAAGATTATGCTAGGTGAACTACTTGAGGATCTTCAGCTGTGCCTAAGTTAACTGGTTGTGTTAGTTCTATTAGAACTAAAGACCTTTCTTGAAATTTCTCGGGGAGGATATCAAGAATCTCATAATTTGGCACCTCTGAAAGGTTTTCACCATCAGATACATCTTTTTTTTTTTTACTATTTTAGAATCTGACACTGCCACAATGTGGTTTTCACCATAAGTTCTTGTCTACTTTTTATTTTTCAAATTGTGACTTAGAAACTTGATATCCTCCTGTGACGTCATGTTCATGCTCCTTACATCAGTGGAAGAAGGGTAAGGTTGAAAAGAATTTAGATAGCAAGCCAAAGTGTAGTCATTGGGGATGTCAAGGATAGGGGTAGGATCTGTATTAGTCCAACCAATTAGGTCTAGGTTTATCAAAGAAAAGGAGTCAGATTGTGGGAAGGACAACATCACGTCAGCGTCAAGACTATTAACTGACATGACATGTTGTGTTAAGTTAATATCTTCAATTTTTAGATCAATAAGAGTTAGATTATCATTATCAAAGTCATTTTTAGTTATATGTGGACCCAACTCTAGTGACTTGTCAGTGGAATATTCTTCTTCTTCATCTCTTTGTAGGAGGAGGATCCTAGCTGTTAGAAACACTGAGAGGGGGGGGGGGGGGNTTTGTAGGAGGAGGATCCTAGCTGTTAGAAACACTGAGAGGGGGGGGGGGGTGAATCAGTGTTTGTCTATTAATTAATTTTCATCAACTTAAACATAAATCAAACACACATTGAATGAAGCTTAACATAAGAAATCATAACACATGATATGATTATGGGGAAACCTTGATCAGAGGAAAACCCCGGTGGGAATTAGTACCCACAAATATTGTACTACTATAAAGAACCTGTTAAAGTTCCTTTGCCTTGTTAGAAGTAGTCTTTACAATATGAGTACAATGACCTAGTTAAAGGTCTAAACCTATTAGGAGTCTTTTACAAAACCCTATTAAAGGTATATGGCTCATTGCCTAGGCTCACTACCCAATAGGATGAAGGCTACAACCTTTTGAAAGATGATATACACTATCAAAAGTGAATTGTTGTGATGACACTGTTGTCTGATTAGTTTCATGTATGCGTGAATGCTCTTACTCTCTTAAAGAGCTATATCATATACTGACTTCATCATATTTCTCTTTTATACCTTCCTCTTGCATAATACTCGACACTTGTAACATAACTTTACATTACATACTTATATGTTCATATCCGAATAGGCACGACCCAAAACAAGACTCTAGTCGGCCCTAAAACAAAATACACAACACTTCCAAAAAATTCAGCTCAAGTGTGTTTAATACAATGCTAATTACATCATTACAAACATATAATCAAAGGCGCTTAGCCATTTCATAACAAAATAATTCACGCTGATCAAAACACTAGTCGGCTTCCATGCTCTATCTTCTGGACTGCTGGTCTACTGATCTTCCTGTAGCTTTCACCATAATATTTTTCTGTACTATGCATGTCTGGATGTAGCATGTACACATGTCATACAACATATATCTAAATGCACATACGCTGACTCGATCTCTCGCATGTGCGTTGATGTGCTAATCGCTGAATATCTCTGTCTGCCCTATTTTCCATACTTAGTCATTTTGTCTTTCATGACAGAAACTAAACTTGACTTTGTTGCCATGATGACAACACAAAATGAGTTATGCATCCTTAGGAACTCAACTTGCCAAAAATATCCCCCTTTGTCATTTATGGCAACAAAGGAATGTGGCCAAGTTTTTCAAAATGACTTAACACAAAAAATGACTATATATCATAACATCTTATTGATATATACATATACTTCTCCACATATACACATTCTATATTACTCCCCCTTTGACATTAATGACAAAGGTGTACAAAAAATTGTAAG
>MU225425.1:1978512-2001338 GCA_018584345.1 Thuja plicata
GGGGGGGGGGGGTGAATCAATGTTTGTCTATTAATTAATTTTCAACAACTTAAACATAACTCAAACATACATTGAATGAAGCTTAACATAAGAACTCATAACACATGATATGATTACGGGGAAACCTTGATCAGAGGATAACCCCTATGGGAATTAGTACCCACAAAAATTGTACTAGTATAATGAACCTGTTAAAGTTCCTTTGCCATGTTAGAAGCAGTCTTTATAATATGAGTATAATGACCTGGTTAAAGGTCTGACCCTATTAGGAGTCTTTTAAAAAATCCTGTTAAAGATATATGGCTCACTGCCTAATAGGATGAAGGCTACAACCTTCTGAAAGATGATATACACTATATCAAAAGTGAACTGCTGTGATGACACTGTTGTTTGATCAGTTCCATTTATGTGTGAATGCTCTTACTCTCTTAAAGAGCTATATGATATACTGACTTCATCATACTTCTCTTCTATATCTTCCTCTTGCATAATACTTGACACTTGTAACATACTTTACATTACATAATTATATGTTCATATCTGAATAGGCGTGACCCAAAACAAGACTCTAGTCGGCCTTAAAAAAAAATACACAACACTTTCGAACAATTTGGCTCAAGTGTGTTTACTACAATTCTAATTACATCATTACAAACATATAATCAAAGGTGCTTAGCCATTACATAACAAAATAATTCACGCTGATCAAAACACTAGTCGGCTTCCATGCTCTATCTTCTGGACTGTTGGTCTACTGATCTACCTATAACTTTTCTGTACTATTGTTCTGTACTATGCGTGTCTGGATGTAGCATGTACATGTGTCATAAAACATATATTTGAACATGCATATGCTGACTCGATCTCTCACACATGCGCTGATGTGTTGATTGCTGAATATCTCTGTCAGCCCTATTTTCCATACTTAGTCATTTTGTCTTTCATGACAGAAACTAAACATGACTTTGTTGCCATGATGAAAAAACAAAATGAGTCATGAATCCTTAGGAAGTCAACTTGGCAAAACTAGCTTGTTGCCTCTGAATTTCTTCTAGACCTAGGAGAACACCAGTTTCTTCATTAATGATTGGGGGAAGGAATTCCTCCTCTACTTCAGGAATATCAATACTATTAGGAGTGGTGTTAGAATGTTCTGTGTGTGCTGATGGAGTCATGAACATGTGAATTAAATCTATCTCAATTTCCTCCATGGAAAAAGATAGTTCATCCCACTCATAATCATGTGAGTTGGTTACTTCATCATTAGACCTGTTTAAGAATTCAACAATAGTTACCTGGTGTACCCTATTAGCCACTTGTAGATCAAAGTGTGGTAAATCAAGGATATGTGAAACTATGACTAAATTCCCCTGGTTAGGATGTAAATCCTATTGTCAAGGTGTGTCTTCAATAACTGTTGCTAATAATGGTATCTCTGGATCATCTTTTGTAGCACGTGGTAACAAAGGGATATTAGTGTTTTGTGGTACCTCAAAGCTTGGTACATAGCGCTCACCTTGATATTCAAGATTCTACATACCAACATGTAATAATATTTCATAGGACCATGGTTCCATCTCTATTTCTTCTATTTCATCACTCCCTTTATTAGACCTAGACTATCTTGTGAAGAAGGGTCTTCAGATTTATTATTGAAACCTAGTCCCGTTTTATCTTTAGTATCCCTAAATTCCATGTGTACTGGTTCAATGAGTCCTTTTCCTTTGTTTCCTAAAGGTCCTTTTTCTTTATATCCTATTTTTTTAATGAGATCATATCATTTTCCATACTTCTTACGGGATATTTCCATATGTTTTACCTCAGCCTCCTTTGGTTCTCCCTTGTAAAGCTAGGCCAAGACTGCCTATTCTTCTGTGTTATCTAAAGAAGATGTGGATGCCTTAACCATGCTAGTTGCTTTGTGGATTTCTGGCATTTGAGGTGCAGTAGGTGTGAATGATGAGGAAGGTTTCCCATAGGACCTTGTTGATACTGGGAGTTCTATTAATGACGAGGTCATGTCCAACTTGTATTCTCCCATACCCGTTTCTTTAAGTTTTAAGGTCTTTCCAAAAATTTTCATCACCATGTCTTTGGTAGTCTTAGGAACAATCTCATATGTAGCCTCCTTGTTGTGCGGAACCATACTACCTGCCTTAATATTGTTGCAAGTATAATTGGCATCTGCAGGAATTATCACTTCCACCCCATTATGTGGGAACTTGATACATTGGTGGAAGGTAGATGTAACAACTTGAATTTCATGAATCCAGGGTCTCCCCAATAGTATGTTCTAAGCCATGGGTAGATCTAGAACTTGACATATGACATTCCTTTCAATCGGCCCAACTCTGATGGGTAGAGCAATAAGACCTTTAGAGGATCTTTCTTCCTCATCATAAGCTTTGATAGTGATTTTTCTTCTAGATTTAATGGTTTGTTCTGAGAGACCTAGTTTCCTGATTAGATTAAGGGTATAAATATTCAATCCCATGCCTCCATCTATCAATACACCTCTAACACGAGATTTATGAATGAGGACTTCAATATGAAGGGGCTGATTATGTGGATGTGTTATTGATTTATCATCCTCTTTAGAAAAGGAGAGATAATGTGGCACTGAGATGTGATTAACCATCGCTTGGAATTTATCTATATCAAGGTATTTTGGCACATTTGTGGAATGTAGGGCTTGTTCAAGAATTTCCCTATGCACTGTGGAGATTTTAAGCAACTCAAAGATGGAAATTTTAGCAGAGGTTTGTTGCAATTGATCCACCAGGTTGTACTTTGCTGTAGGAGTAGTAACTGTTTATTTTTCCACTGTCAGTTTAGGGATAGTGACAATGGGTACTTTGGAAGTTGTGGTTGTTTTTCAGGTGGAATTGGGTCCTTTGATCATGACTTGTGCTTGACTTCAGGTAACTGCATTTGATTGTGAAGATGTACTTTGAACACCTTTGATAGTGAACACATTAATTGATTCAGTTTTAATGTCTAGCATGTTGATCACATTATCATTTTTAGATTAGGCATAGTTCATCTCATTTCCTTTTCCTTTAGATGCTTCCCCTTTCTCGTAGTTAGGTAACGACTTGTTAAATGTTGTATTATCTTCGTTAGTGGTGTGTCCTTCCACCTTGATCTTGCCTCCTTCGATAAGGTCTTCGATAAAATTTTTGAGTTTAAGATAGTTGTTAGTCTTGTGTCCTTTGTTTTTGTGAAAGACACAGTAAGAATTTTCATCCCACCACCTTGGTTTGACTTTCGGCTCCCATGGTTTGGAATCTGGGATTGTGAGAACTTTTTTGTCTAATAGTGTCTTCAAAATAGTTTCAAGAGGTGCTCCTAAAGGAGTGAATGTTCTTTGAGGCTTGGAAGTCCATGGATGACCTTTGTTATTCTTGTTGTTTGGTTTAGGTATGGAGGTTGTTACCTTGGCATCTTTTCTTGCTTGCATGCTATTTGTTAGGTTGAATACCTTAGGTTTAGGATTAATATTGGAGGCATCTACTACTCCATTGTTGACAATGTTTTTGTTTTATTTCCACCATTTTGGTTTTTTGTTGGAGTTGGTGGATTTTTTTTCACTTTGAAGAGTGATTTATCCCTTTTTAACCATGAATTCTTCGATACAGATGGCTTTTTTGACCATCCTGTCGAAGCTAGGGGAGTCTTGCATTTGCAATGCTTAGTTCAACTCAGGTACCAAGTTATTAACAAAGATTTCTATCTTTTCAAATTCGGGAATAAATCTTGAATACCATGCAAATATTTTCCTCCACCTTTGTAGAAAGTGTGTAAAGGATTCACCAGTCTTTTGTTTAGTGTTGCACAGGTCCATCATAGTCACATCATGCTGTATATTATAGGAGTAATGTTGGATAAATCGCTGAATTAAATCCTCAAAAGTTTTTACCTTAGGTGTAAGTTTTGAGAACCACTCCATGGAATTTCCTCCTAGACTTCCAGGAAAGAGCCTCATGAGGTATGTAGGTTCATGCATGTATTCTATGCTTAGAGCATAGAATTCTCTTACATGGTCATGTGGGTTGGTCTCTCCCGTATATTTGTCATATTTCGGTCTTGCCGTGTTAAGAGGAAATAGAACCATAGTAATACTCTTGTCAAAAGGAAATGGACAAATAGAGTCCAAAGAGTATTTCATCTTGGGTTTAACCTTCTCTTGTTTGAGAGTCGTAAGCTCTATTTGCATCAAGGTTAGTTGTTTGGAAAGAATAGATATAGGAGTTGACACCTCCTTTTCTTTTAGCTATTCCACATAATAATCCTTAGGTAATTTTACGCCGGTAGATGCTAGATGGAGAAAGTATTTCTCTTTATCTTCTCTAATCATCTTTTCCAATGTCTTTTGGAACTTCTTGCTCTGTTTGAGTTTATTGTATTCTTCTTTAGTGATGTCTTCCTCACTACCTGAATCAAACAAAGGATGGTCAAAGTATGGTTCTTCTTCCTCATTGCTATCTTCATGCTTTTGGTTTTTATCATTGTCATAGTCCTCAAAAGCCTTACTCCATTCGTGAGTGGTTCTTTCCATTTCTGGAGAGTCTAAATTAAATAGGGAACCACAAGATGTTTCTCCTTTCTGAAAGTGTAGTAATCTTGGAGGTACTTTAGATTATTTATAAGTGTACTTGTTGCATCTTGTGTTAACCATGTATTTGGATTTCAACTTCGTCAAAGTTTCCTGATAGTGTCAAGTAGAGTCTCAAATCATTCAAGTGAGTGTGTCTTGGTAGAAGTTTTGTTTTTGTTTTGGTGGAAGTAAATGATTCCAGTGTTAAAGGGTTAGAATGCCCTGATAGTGAGCTGGGAATCAAGTTATTGTAAAAAGAAGATAGACCAAATGTATTGAGACTAATTGTGAGAAACTAACAAGACATGCAAGGCAGATGTTTGAAAAAGTATTTTGACAAAACAACAGGGAAACTAGAAAAGACAACAGGGACAAACAAAAGAGCCAAAAGGGTATCCAAATCTACTGAGGTTTTCTAAGAAACTAATCTGCAAGTTCCCACTGTCCTAGATGTGAGCTAGGAAATATAGTATGCGAGCTTCTGATGACCCAGGATGCGAGCTTTAACCCTAGATACGATGAAGTGTTGACCAGATACGATGCAGGATACTAGATACAAGCCAAGATACCAGATACGAGCCAAGAAATTTAGGATATGAGTTTTTGAGGTTCTGTCAAATTTTGTCAGTTTCATAAAATGCATTTTGGATGTTCATGAAGTTTGTTTGATCTGTGATTGTGTTTGGAGACCTATTGGTGAGTGAAAAATACATGTAGATCAAGGATTGAATTTTGTTGCTTATTTTGAAGGTGTTATTTTGTTAATGATTTTCAGACATATCAAGTAGATTTGCTTTGTTAGGGGAACAAACACATCCTTATGCCCTATTTTCTAGGTAGAGGATGCAAATCCTTGCTCATTGACTTAGGTACACACTCAAATGCTAATTAGAATATGGCCATCACCAAGCACACAATGACTCCAGTCATGATGCCATATTAGCTGAATCCAAATGCAAGTGAGGGCATGATATGAAAAGTGTCTTGGGGCAATTACTTTTATCCTTGCACAAGGATTAACACCCTTTCGGAGATGAATCAGGTAGTTTTGTCTATGAAGTTCATTGTTTATGATGGGGCAATCCATTCAAAATTGTCTCCCATAGAATTACATAAGGAAAAATTGAGGTGTATAGCCCTATGAGTACTTAAATACATGTAGTCTCACAAGAAAGATTCAAGCGGCTCCGCTCTACACATACCCAAGAATGTTCAAGGAATGATGTCAAAATTCTAAGAACAAAACTGAATCCATCTTCTGAGGCTTTGGCCTATGAGGAAGCAATTATTTATAGTGAGTTGGAAGGGTTGGCATAAAACCTATCCTCACTTGGGTCATTCTTGGGAGATTTTTTCCTCAACTGACAGGCCCTCTACTATTTAATAAACATACAAAGGATTGGCAATCATAGGATTTCTAGATTTTTGTTTCTTCAAAAGAAGAAGAGCATACTCTCCTAGTCTTGTCGTTTTCTCCCAAAACACTTCAGTCAGATGTTTATTCCCTCAAGCTATTTGAGCTCGATTTAGATGTTCCTAATTTATGAAAACATAGTACTTTGAAAGAAAAGTTTTATTGTTCTTTGACCTCAATTTTTAGTACTTTGCTTGTTCAATTACAAATCCCAAATTAGAAAATGAAGTTCATTTATTCCACAAAAGTTAGGTGACTTGTGTTGTTCAGTTACTTTGCCAAAGAAAATTATACGGTGAAACTTGTTCAATTAATCCCACAAACTTTAGTGATTTTCTTTGTTCAATTACTTTGCCCAAATGAATTAAACGATGAGTTTTCTTTGTCTTGTTTAGTTACTCCATTTTCTTTTCAAGTTTTAAATCAATGTTTGATTTTCTGATTTTCCTCTAAAGGAAAAGAGCATACTTATCTAATCGATTTAACAAATGAGAAGAAAAGTGTTCTTATTTTTGAAAGACAAAAACAAAATGAAGGTCAAGATAAGGGGATGACAACCTGAAAAACCACAAGTCAGTATCCTTTTTCCTACTCTTTTAGCTCTGATAGAAATCTGTAAACACAAGTTAGACTGTTTAAAAGATCAAAAACCAAACTGGTCAAAATGTTAGAGGTTAGGCAATGGAGTACACAAATTTTTTAACTAGATACGATCCTAGAAATACAAGATGTGAGGCAATATACCAGATGTGAGCCTCTGCTACTAGATATGAGTCTATACTGGAATGACTCTGGAAATCCCAGATGCGATCCTAGATTTCTACTATACGAGGGTGTATCCTAGATGCGAGATTTTAGGACTAGAAATGAGTCTGTACCTGAAATATGGGAAGACAAATTAGCAAAAAACAAACTTGAAATGAGGCAAAATATGAATTCGAGCCCCACGGTGGGTGCCAGAAATGGTGTGTGTGAAATAGTGGACCTGTTATCTATAACATGACACTTCAATAGATCATTATATTAGTAGAAAAGCACAAAAAGCAAGGGTTTGAAGCTAAATACTAAAACAAATCTATTGCTTCCTATCTAGGAGGAGTTTGAAGAATGCCATAATCATGCCCTTAGATTATGCACAAATCAGTGACATATACAACCTAAGAATGGAAGATTTGAATCAAAACTAATCTAAATGCTCACTAAAGATGCATATTAGCTCTAAAAAGTGTGATAATAATAATGCATAATATCAAAAATACAATGCTATATGGATTTTCAATTAATCTAAACAACATAACAATTCTTTCAATCTTAAAATTAAGGGGCATTATAAGAATGCATTCAAATTATTAAGGGCCATTTGAGCTCAAAAACTCATTCTATTTATAGAAGAAATGAGGAGAGAGGGGGGACAAGGGTCATTAATGGAGGTGTAAAAACTATTAATGAGGTGTAAGAGGCATTAATGCCAAAGGCATTGATAAGGCATGTGCTTGAGGAATCTCCATTAATGATGCATTAATGAGAGCAATTAAGAGGCATGGTGAGGGGTGTAATTCCAAGCTTGAGAAGGTGGACTTGGAGGGAGTCAAGCTTGAGAAAGTTGACTTTCTCAAGTGGGTTAGATTCCTAATCACAAAATTAGGAATGTGACAACATTAAGAATTGGGTCAGGATAGGATTAAGATTAGGATTAGGCTTAGCATGGGGGGAATAGGTTGGGATGGGTTTGAATCCACGGTTAAGGTGGTTGATATAGGTTAGGCTAGGGTTAAGGGGAATATTAATGAAATGAATTATAATTAATATATTCATTCAAAAATAGGAAAATTAATGATTTAAGTTTTTTATTGCTTTAGATAATTAATTATGACTATAACCAATTAATTAGATTAATTTAGGCTAGAAGACAGGCTTTTGCAAGTGATTAGATATAATTAGGATTTATTTAATTCCTTTTAAATTAATTACCTTAGCCATGTTTGATTTGAATTAAAATTGATTTGATTTGATTGGCTTAGGTGATTAATAAAATTTAGTGATTAGATCACTTAGGAGATTAAATTTGATTCGAATGAAGTATGCCAACCGATTGAAGAGTTGTCTAGACATAATTGGGGGTATGATCAAACTTAGGGAAAATAGGGTCTATGGTTAGAGAAGACCAAATTAGGGTGGTTACATTTGGTATTGAAGTCCTAGATTGAATTTCTATTTTAGAAATTCTTGCAAATGTAATATCCTCAGGTCTTAAAGCAATGTTAGCTAATAAGTCTTCCATTTTGTTCTAGCCTCTATCTACCCTATCAATACCAAATGCATCAAAGTTCTCTAATTCATCCTAAACAACATTCCTATACTGCTTAAGTCTCTGATTCTTTGAAGCATATTTAGACCTTATCTGAGATATGATCAATTTAGAGTCTCCAATTACTCTGAGACTTCTTATTTTATGTTTTGAGGCTATTATCAGACCTATTAACAAAGCTTCATACTCTACAACATTATTTGTGCATGCAAACAATAATGTAAAATAAAACTTGTAGGTATTACCACTAGGAGCTATCAATAGGATTCCTGCACCATCTCCTTCCTTAGAACTTGCTCCATCAAAGTACATGGTCCAAAAATCACACTGGTCCACCAAATTGTTCTTATCATTAGATAAAAACATAGACTAATTTCCTTCTCCAGCCATATTATCTTGAACTTGGAAAGATCCAATATCAATATCAACAAAACAATTCATGTCAGTATCTTCATTTACTTCAATTATACGAGGAGTCCTACTTTCCCGGGGTACCTTGACATTATCACTAGCAATATTGAAAGTAGAAAAAGACAAATCACATTGGATACTTCCACCCATTGAAGCACTCCATTTTATTGATAGCAACATGCCATTATGAGGTGGAATATCAACAACCAAGACACTCATTGTTAGTATTTTTTTAGGACATATTGCTAATATATAAGGCAAAGCCTTAATAGTACAATTGACAAGGATTTATCTATAATCCATTTCTTGACATCTTCCATGAGGAGTGTTGACTTGTAATCCCATTGACTTCATTATTTATGTAGGAATAATAGTGTTAGATGCTCCAGAGTCTATCATACAATTTTTAAGCATCTTACCATTAATGACCAAAGTTAAGAAAAAGGGATCAACAACTCCTGAGGAATTGTTTACATGATTTATATTCAAATAAATTTGAGAGATTTCTGAAATTATTCCTTCAAAATCTTTTCCCTTTCTGTTTGACTTATCTTGTACATTTTTCATCTTCTCAACACCTTCTGGTTTTTGGAATCTTATTGAAGAAACACCATCTAGCATTGTGAGGACCTTCTCTCTATGCTCCTTAATTCTCATTATTTCTAAAAATGGAACTTTAACAGTCATTTGTGACAATACTTGCCCCATATCATCACGGGTATATATTTTATCAGAGGGCTCTTGCTTTTCAAGACTAAGATTATCATCCTCAAATTGTATGGTCAGAGTTGACTATTCTTTTTTTGATTTCTTATTTTCCATTTTAGGAGGAGAATAAATTATTTTTGGTGTTTTAACCTTTACCTTAGATACAATGTTTGGACCACTTGATTTGTTTATAATTTTAACTTTTACCTTATTACATTCTCAGTATATCTTTCCTTCTTCTATGTCTGCTTGGCATCTACTTTGTTATCTTTGATAAAAATGCCAGCTAGTTGGCTACCTGCATCACTCACTACTCTATTTCTCAAGTTATAATTAATTCTTGCTTTAGTAACTAGGTCAATTGTAATTCTTTCTCTCCTCATTAGAGGGTCTTCTTACTATTGTAGATTCCTCACTATTTTTTAGCATAACACCTTATATTATCAACCTTTTCTTCTTCACTATCAGAAAAAACTTATTGATTATATACTTCTGGTCTACTTTGTGAACCATACATATCATGGTTCTCAATTTCATTATCAGGATCTACATCAGGACATGAATGAGAATAAGTCATAGCACAACCATTGTTATCACACAACTCACCTTCCTCATTTCCTTGTTCTTTATTTGCATTCATATCCAGAGAAACAACACAAAAACTAGGATTATGTGGGGCTTCACAAGCTTCACACCAATAATTATCATTGCACATATTGATAGAATTTTTATGCAAATGATCAGGAGTTCTATTATCAGGTTTGTCCTTTCTTTGTGAGACAATAGGTTTCCCATATTTGTATTGGGTACCATATGGATGATTTTGTATCCTATTTTAGGGATTATAACTGTATGGGATGGCCTACTATTATGTGGAGCTTTATAATCTTTATATTCTAGTTCCCTTTTATTGCTTCTACTAAATCGCCCATCATCCCTTTTACCCATTTTTCTTGGTACTTTTCTATTCATTTATATATTAATAGTTGTCTTATAGGCTTCAGTAAGGCTTCTTGGATTCTTGTCTCAGAGAGAATATCCCATTTTAGAATGAAAATCATTTAAGTATGTAGCAAGACATATCTTTTCATCAAGCCTTAATTTATGAAAAAGCCTATGCATAGCTCTTTGGAATCTTGTATTGAATTCAGCAACTTCCTCATTTGAATTTTCTTTATATTATTAAATTCATTCAACAAGAATCCCTCATTTGTCTTATCACCATATTTATCCTTAAAGAAATCTATCAGTTCATCCATAGACCCCACAGATCCATGAGATAACCCTCTAAACCATTCCCTAGCATCTTCAACTAGAGACTGAACAAAAATTTTCATCAAGGCATCTTCATGATTGATATTAAGGTCATCCATGATATCAAGTTTTTTTCTTAATTGTACCTCACAAGCAATAACATTATTTCCTAAAAATTTGTGAAGTCTATCCCCAATCTCATTTGGGACTACATTTGGATAACCAGGAATACCAATGAAATAAAATTGCTTGTACCTTTCTAAATGAAGTAGTCTACTTCAGAATCTATCATCATCTTGGAAGGTAGAAGCTTTGGAATTTGATGTTGTATCATTTTCAACACCATCATGAGAAAGTCTAGAAGATTTCATGAGGAAATCAATCTTCTTCATCATCTCTAAAGTAGCAGCATCTGCTTCTGCTTTCTCCAGCATTTTGGCCATGGTTTCCTTCTCCCTTTTGGATATCTCAAGGTCAATGTCCAACTTAGATATTTGATCTATTGGAAATTTGTGACTTTTGGGTTCATCTACTCCTATTTCTATCACCTACTTCTTTCCTTTATCTTTAGAACCTTGATCATCAATATTTTGGTGAGTGACATGTGCTTTTTCATCCTTCTTAGATCCTTGAGCATGGCTTTTTTCTTGTTTCTTTAAAAATTGTTTTCTTGATTCATTTGCCCTGATCTGAGCTTGCCTTTGGCCCTATCTTTCTTCTTTTGTTTTATGATGGCCAATTTTATTTTGACAAGTTCCTCCTCTACATAAATCCCTTTAGAGGAAACTTCAGAATCTGAGAAAATATTATCAAATTCATTTTCTCCTTTCTCACTAGGAGAATTGTAATCTCCATATGAACCCAATCCTAAGTCTGGATCTTCTTCATATTCTGATGTAATTTCTTCATGAATGGATTGGATTGAATTTTCTCTTTTAGTATCATCCTCCTATCTTCTTGAGGATGGACTATCTTTGTTCTTCTTTTCTCTCCAAGACTACCTAGTCCTAGAAGTAGTTGGAAGTCCACCTTCCAACTCAACTTCAGGATTCATTTTCACTCTAGATATGGTATTCATATTGGGAAAATGTGTATAAAATAATAAATATTAGTTAGTATTGATTTCTAGAGATTTCTTCAAGTCGCCACCCAACACAATTGGGAAAATACACACAACCTAATATGAAAACTATAATATGGCTAAACAGGACTAACTTTGTTCTTCTAAAAGTCAACTCCCCAGAAGAGTCACCATTTTGTTGGTATTTAAAACTGCTATGCTATAGAAGCCACCAATATACCTTGAGACTAATATTAGGAATGGTTAATTCCAATTATGAGAGCTCTGTAAGGTAACTAGACCAACTGTAGGACAAGATTGTCCTCTACTCTTCTAGCTCTGCAAAACTAAGGTAGGGTGCACCTAATCCAGACAAAGATTTAACTTTCAAAACTCACTATAAATTTGGATGATTACAAAATATTAATGGAAAGAAAGTATGAAATGATAACCACTCACTCAGTGACTCTTCTCTACCATACATGACTACAACCATCAACCACAAAATTTAAAAGGACTAGAATGGTTTTGATATTTTTGACAGGCTAAAGTATAGCCAAACCTATTCAGATATGTATCAAAGTAGAAGATACTAACTACTAATCAGTGCTTTATCCATTGGGAAATGATTGTAGTTCATATATAGGATAGAGAAACAAACTATTGTCAAGGACTCAAAACCATAAATATACATAACTTTAGATCATACACTTCTTAATAATCCTTATATAGACAAACCCAAAGAGTCTATGTCTTATCCAAAGAAGATTTTAATTTTATCCTTGATCAAAACTATAGACTAAAAAATATACATAAAGAAATCTTATGCAGTGAACCAGAAGATTCAAAACTCAAGGGGCAAGCAAAAAGGAGAGACTTGAATCAGAAATACTGTATTAAGTACAAAGACACCAATTTCAATTCCAATTTTTTTCAAATCATATACCACTTCAATAAATGCACAAGACTTGCAATTTTCTGCTTCTATGATAATAATCTCTAGATATACATCTAGTACAATCACTGGAAAATAGTAAAAGGTTTTATACCTTATGCTACTTGCCCAAGTTTCCAGCTTCTACTAAATGATCTTGGAAGTCCTTTTATAAGCCAATGACTGCAAAAAGCTTCAGATCATTTAGGGTTAGGGATAACACTATATGACAAAGCATATTAAATTCATTACAATAACCTAGTAGCTCTATCATACAACTTAAAACATTCTCTTGAAACATTCTATTGAGAAGAATCAGATCTAGCCGCCATCCACCTAGGAACTTGCAGAATACAACCTTGCAAAAGGAAAAAAAAGATGGAAAGTCTAATCTACATTAATTATCTTACAAAACTTAAACCTCAAGAAATTAGAAGATCAACTATCCCTTTTTGAAAATCCAAGATCTTGATAATCTGATATGATCTGGATTATAAAACTCTGAAACAACTCCTTAGTGATGGCAAAGAACAGAACATGATAAGCAAAGCTTTAAATACTGATTAACAAATTGAACAGAAACCCTTAAAGAGATAACTCTACAATAAATGTGTTTAGAAATGCCAAATTATTCTTCATATAGTATCCAACAATTGTAAAAATATGGCCTAGAAGATCAAATTCACCAATTTATTGCTCTGAAGCAAAATGAAAAAGATCACCACTCTAAAACCCAAATTAAAAGATTTAAAAATTCAAATATCTTCTTCCAACGACTACCTGTGGCACAAAAACTTCAATCTACGATCAAAATTGAAATCCTTTATGAATTTTAAAACATAACTGCAGATGCACTTTAAGTTATCTGGGCATCACAATCTGATTTTGACAAGTGTCATTTGGTCATTTCACTTAACACTTCTAAGGGAATATTCCTTTATTCTTAGCAAGTCTGTGACATAGTATTTTTCCTCCTCAGTCGCACACTCGCCAGCCCTGAAAGAATATTCCACTATTCTCTTTGAGTGCGTGACAACCATTAGATCATCATCTTTGCATCATCTCTTTGTCTGAACTAGACATGTGCTCGCCTGTCACTCACTCGAAACCCATCCTCTTAACTGCCACAAACTGGTGTGAGCACGCGACACTATCCACCAAGTTATCTGGGCATCTAAATATGATTTTGACAAGTGTCATTCGGTCATTTCACTTAACACTTATAAGGGAATATTCCTTTATTCTTAGCGAGTTCACGACACAGTCTTTTTCCTCCTCCTTATTCGCACACTCACCAGTCCTAAAAGAATATTCCACTATTCTCTTTGAGTGCGCAATGACCGTCAGATCATCATCTTTGCATCATCTCTCTATCTGAACTAGACATGTTCCCTCCTATTTCTCACTCAAAACCCATCCTCTTAACTGCCACAAACTGGTGTGAGCACGCAATAGTAATCGCTCATGGCTAGGGCCACACTCGTGACTGCTTGAGGTCTCCAGCTCTAACCACTGTGATTGGGTGATCACTGCTTGTCACACACTCACTGGCATATTCTATCATCTACTCAAACCTTTGTGACTACATGATAACTATTCAGTCGCACAGTCGCACACCAGACCACTTCTCTGCTCGGCTGGCTCAGACCTCCATGTGTTGCCTTGTCTCTCACTCATGAGCATCTCCTTCGATCCTTCATGACTGTCACAATTGCATAACAAGCTACCACATTGCACCTATGCCATGTCACTACTACTCAAGCCTGCAAAATTGGTCCATTGTCTGCTACTGTGATTTGTAATATAAAAATATTAAATTTTTCCTCCACACAAATAATGTGGGATAAGCATCCTAGAATGTTTCAAACCAGTGAAGACGCCATGACTGCCTCGACTATTTTTGAGCTTCTAAACTACACATAGACCACTTTATAAGATGCAAAACACAATTTCCTCATCCATCTATATCCTTCTGGAGCAAAAAAAAGAAGTAAAACCCTCTACGCTGAGATATTTACACCATTAAAGCTCTGGTTTATTGAAACATACCATTATTTTGGACACGTGACAACATTGCTTAATGACTTGAACACTAAATCGACTGCATCTTTGCTTTAAGTCATTAAGATGACCGTTGGATTTTCTTGAACTCGATCAATATTTACTTGTTTCATTACTTTTGAACAAGACCCACCTTAGACATGTGGTGCAAGGGTGTAATGCCTTAATGAGTAGATGTTGATCCCTTTCTCTTTAAGGCTTTACGATGTCCATCTGATCTTCTCAAACTTGATTGATATTTACTTCATTAGCTTGGCACTAATCAGACCCACTGGGGACACCTTGCCTAACAACGTAATGCCTTGAACATTAAAAACCTTCATCTTTGTCTTCAAGCCATTACACATGTTGTCTGATCAAAATTAACTATAGTGCACTTTAATCTCACCCTTGGCTTTGAAACTGCAGGTCCCACTAATCAAGTTGGACATGTGGCCGCATAACGTAATGCCTTAAAAATTATATCTTGTGCACTTTACCACCAAGGATTTATGCCTACCATTAGATCCTTTTTGAGGTTGACCTATCTCTAACCCTTCAACTTTATGTAGACCTAGTCCTTCCGTCCACCATGTGTCAGTTAGGTGCGTTTCCTTGATCATTAAAATGCTTCATCTTGATCATTAAGGGATAGCACCCGCCATTGGATTAAACAAGACATGCACGACAAATGTAAAAGGTAAAGTCATAAATTTTAATGAGGCTTAGGACTTAGGCAAAGAAAATAAAAGATCACCCTGCTAAGACTTAGGAAAAGATAAAAGGGACGACCCCGCTTAGACATAAAAAATAAACACATGGGTAAATGAGTTTTTAAGTGATCGAAAAAATTAAATTGGATTTATAATAATTCCATGAAGGGTTTAAGGCATTTATCACCAATGATTAGAAATTTTGAATTTAGAG
Source organism: Thuja plicata (assembly GCA_018584345.1). NCBI lineage: Eukaryota > Viridiplantae > Streptophyta > Pinopsida > Cupressales > Cupressaceae > Thuja > Thuja plicata. The sequence continues at coordinate 1,994,166 of MU225425.1, forward strand.
CTCAAGGAAATGGTAAGAAACAACAAGGTTTTCAAGATTTAAACCAGATTTTCTCACAGAAACTTAGGGCTTCAGACCATAGATCATAGGAACAATTGTACAGACATGGAACCAATAAAAAATTTTCAAGTGCTAACAGGAGATTTAACACCAAAATAAGAATGGAATTGTTGTGAGTTGGGTTCACTAAAATGTACAATAAAGAAAATATGGTTAGACAAATAGTAAGGGGTTATAGAGAGATTCCCTAATGCAACACCTAACCAATTCTTTATTTGCACAATCAAAAGGAATATGACACACTAAGCCCAAGTAAGACTTAAATGCTAAAAGGCTGAAATGATCCTTCATTTTTATTGTAAATGTATTGGAATTGATAGGAGACAAAATAGGCAAGATAGGAGACAAAATAGGCAAAAATGACAAGTTGCAGAATATACAAATTGACAAAAATAGACAACTTTGTATAGGTACTAGAAATAGAAACTAAAGAACACCATTGAGATGTGATTTCAATTTAATGTTGTTTTGTAGGGAAGAGAGTGCCCAGGTTGTCCTATTCGTGGGAAGACGGTGGCTAAAGCATCATGTTCCTAGTGATTTTAATTTCTAGATCCAAAATGACGCGAATGAAACCTATTCCTATACATAAAAAATGAGAAAAATGTTGGGTAGAAGGGGGTTTGCCTTAGTCAAACCCCATTTGAGGAATTAACCTAGAAGTAGAAATGAAATTGCATGAAAGAAAATGTACTGTCCTAAAAATTATGCACTTGATTTGTGTACATTTTGGGACTATTTTTAGCCTACTTTAGTGTGTTTCATATGGTAAGACCTCATATTGTAGCTAAATTCATATTTAATTCAAAACGAGACCTCCTCCTTCAAAATAGAGGTTGGATATAACTTCTTTGCTTGTTTTCCCATTTCCCATCCATTTACATAATTCATTTTCCACCTAGGTCCTTTACATGCATTTTTGGATTTTGAGATTTGCTCCGATTTCCCGGCAAACTGAGGTTTTTAAATCCCCTTCTTGGCACACAAACCTTGGTCCCAGGAAAAATTTGCATCGACAAGGTTGAATAAATTCATCCTTATCCTAAATCATGAGGTTTTTTCATACATGGTTTCCTTTTGGTTTTTGTTGAGTCAATTCTATTGTATCAACATACTTGATCACATACTTAGAGACAATTGTATGTACATGGTATGATATATTCCATTGGTTAGATCTAATCTCTGCTACATGTTAGAATTATTTCAATTACACTTATTTAAATTCAAGGTTGATTGCTATACATGGGCTTGACCAAGGAAAACCCCTCATCCAAACCTTCTTTCCCTTCTTTTCTGTGTGCAAGAATAGATTTTCAGAGTTTTGGATCAAAATTTTGGGAGTTACAGAACCCATTGCAGATCATTTGCAAATTTCATGAGATTCAGAGTCTCTAGGAAAAGGCCAAGTTTATTGGACAAGGTAACTTTATTCAACATAGTCCTTTGGATCTAGAATTTTCACAGTCAGAAGCTACAAGTGTCTGAGTGTGAGATATAGAACCATTTTTTTATTTTGATAGCTCTGTGACAGTAAAAACATATCTAAAGTTCACTCTTCTCCTAGTTTCAAGGTAATCTCACTCCTCCTATTTCTTAGTCATTTATCATATTTACATATCATTGTAATCTCTATCATAAGGAACCACCAAAACCCCACATTGTGGTGATCATGAGTTAGCACCCTTACTTTCTTGGTTGTGCTAACCAAATTCACTTTGTTGGGAGTTTGGTATTCCAATGTATGTGGAACTTGGTGGTGTACATTGATCACCATTTTACACATCACAAAAACATATGTAAATGTAAAGTAAATATTATATATACTTTGTAAATGCAAATACCTCCATAAATCAATATTGAGTTTGTGATGTCTATGGAGATGCTTGTATGTTGCTTAAATGTACTTGTATGTTGACTTTGAATCTTGGAATGTAGATATGAACTAAGGATGTGTTTCACAAATGCATAGATCCACAAATACTCTTCAAAGATCTTCAATTTTTTTATGCTTAGAGACTCTCTCCATGAAGAATGGATTGTTGAATGTGGATGGACAAATGACCTTCTTACTACATTGAAGTCTCCTATACTTGGCCATCATGAGAGAGAAGCTTTCTATAATGGAGAATATTGCCTTCAAAGGTGCTTTGGATGCTTGAGGAATGCTTGAAAACTTGATCTTGAATTCTTGGGTGCAAAATTATAAGAGATCTCTTGAAATCCATGTTGTCTTCATTACCAAATGAGGAGAAACAAGTTTCTTTATTACATATCAAAAAACTGTGGAGCTCAAAACTCAAAGAAGGTCAACAAGAATTTAGAAATCCTGCAAAATCAATGAGACAAGCCCCAGATTCAAATTTTGGGAAAAAATTAGGGGAAGAGGTCACCTTAGGCATCATGTTCTCGAGAAGAGGATAAAATTGAATTTGGGAGTCAAGAAGATGGAAAGAAAGCTGAAAATGTAGGTGAAATGGAGCTAAATCAAGCATAAAGAACATGAAATCTCAAGAACACCAAAATGGGGCCTAATTGAGCATCTAATTATAGGTGCTTACAATTTAGGATAATACACTTTGTATGTATGTATGTATGTATGTATGTATATGTATATTTGTATATATCTATGTGTGTATTTATGTATATATATATATATGTATGTATACATACGTACATACATATAAAAAATATATACGTGCATATATGTATATGGATATGTGCATATGTATATATATAATGATGACGACGACAATGAAATTGCATATAATGATGATGATGAGGCACCCATGGTGGACGAGCATGATGAATCAAAGGAGGAGCCAATATTTATATTGGAGGACACCCCTTTACAGACACAACCATCGAGGGTATCTTCAGAGATGCCTCCCCCGAGAGCCAGTACGTATCAAGAGCATAGAGAGATGAGCCAGTCCATGCCCCCTGCAACATCTTGGGAAAAGGACCTGATGTTTCCAGCTACTACCGATCCCAGCTACCAGGAGGGAGATCCAAGTATGCTTAGATAGACTTATTAAGACTTTTTTTTTGAAAATATGTTTATGTACATGACATATAATTAAAATTACGTATGCTACAACTGATGTCGAGGGATGGGGACACTTTGTGAGTGATTTCCTGAGAGACATGACTATAGCATTGAGGGTACTAGTTGCTGATACTATTCATAGTGCTTTCTTAAACTTATTTATCTATGTGCATGAACCTATCCATATATCTTTTTGTTGATATCAAGATGCTATGTGATCTATCTATATTACTCTTACATGTGATTCAATGAATATTATTCTAAAGTAGTTATGGATATACAATCTTGTGCACTTTAAAGCTATCATAGTACAATCATGTTGTAACAAAAATTTGATGAATAAAATGATACTTTAATTTTCTGCATCTGAGTTAAGATTTGGGAAGACTCATGCAAGGGGGCCCACTTGGTGAGAATTCCACTCATTTTCTTTAGTTACTTTTCTGTTCAGCAATTAGTTTTAGTTTTAGAAGCTGGCTATTCCTACAGCCATTGGAACTATGTTCTGTGATTGTTCCTGTAGCCATTAGAACTATGTTCTATGTCTGTTCCTCCAACCATTGGAACTCTATTCTGTGATTGTTCCTGCAACCATTGAAACTCTGTAATGTGACTATTCCTGCAACCATTGGAACTCTATTCTATGACTATTCCTACAACCATTGGACTTGTTGGAGATTTTTCTTGTAGGATAATAAAAAACAACTCGACAAGGGTTGAAAAACCTTCTTCACTTCAATCTTGATGAGCTCAAGAGGGTATTCCTCTGACATAAGTTTAAATAATGAGTAAAAATTCAATACATAACATCATTTAGACACCCTTATGGTATGATTTCAATAAACAATCACATCCATAGCTTGCAACTTCCTTTGAGAATGAAAAAAAATTATCACAAAAAAAATAATATAGAGTTGTAAATGTGGATAATTCTCAGATTCATATGATTAGTACTTTTATTTCATCACTTGAACAATTAATCCATTAAACATCAAACACCACTGAGAATAAAAATGTATTTATCCTACCATTAATCAACATAAAATTAAATGGATTTCTCTTTTGACTTTATGGGACCAAATTGAAACAACATTTGTAAGATCGACCAGTGCCAAAAGAAGGGGAACATAGTCAAATAAAGAGCATTCCTCACTATAACATATAAAATATGTCTTGAAGATCTTAAAATAATGTTATCACCTAGTGAAAACAAGATCACCAATATTATATGCACATCACATAACCATTCTTAATAATCCATTTGAAGACACAAAATTATCTTTTCATTTATTAAAACAATTACACTGCTCATAGAATAGAAGGCAATAATAAATGAAACACATGATAGAAAATGTGTCTGCAAAGTATGAATAATCCTTTATTATTTCAACTTAAAGCAATTTTACACTTCAAATTAGAAATAGTAGTATGAAAAAATTCAACCATGAAATTCTATATCAAGACATAGGAGATATTAAATTCTAGAAATTCCTAGCTACTTATTATGAACCTTGACTCTTGATACTTTACAATTTTACAACATTCTGCCTGCTTTCGTAGAATTCATAAGATTTGGAATATAGAAGAAAAGAGAAGAACACATAATTAACAGAGAAGAAGAGAAATGACCAAATTATTCAAATCCCACAACATGTCCCTTCTCCAAGATTTTATTTTCTTATTCATCCTTCATCTCTGTTATTATTTTCTCTATTTTATTTGCTTCTCTCTTTGCCTCTTTCATTGAGGAACCAGAAAAAGGTTTTTGTTTGGTGAAAGAAAGGAACTGATTTAGACTAACCTGATTTAGTAATTAGGAATGAGCGAGAAGCTTCCTTCTGAAAAAATATGGATATATTGTTCTTGAGGAAATTTCTATTTCTCAAGAAGATAAAGGCAATATAGCTTTCACCTTGAAGAGAGTTCTCGTGAGCCATGCCCCTATCGTACTCTAGGTAATTTGGATGTAGAGAAGCTGAAGAAGAAGAATCTGGATCTTGGGCAAGGGAATAAGACAAATTTGGAACAAGGGAGGGGGAAATTGTAGAATTATCACCATATCCCCTCTTAGAGGAGATACAAGAGAATGGGTACCAGGGTGAACTAGGCTTAGAAAAGATCACATCACCAGGTCCTCCATCCATTCCCCAATCCTTATCCCCTCCCTAAGGGAGAAATAGAGCGATATCCTTTGTATCCTCTTAAAATGGAATCACTTCCATGTTAAGAATGTTTAGTCCCCCTTAGGGGATGTTTTTAACCTGCATCATATCATCCTCCCATTTCTACATCATTCCCTGCTTCTGTGCCAGATTAGGACCCTGATTGGGCCTCTCCGGGCACCTTCTACCCCACCTGGCATGTTTTCCAGGGGTTCTGACCCCTTGGGTCAAGGTAAACCTTGACCTTGACCTAGGTCAGGGTTGACCTCAACCTTGACACTGACCAGGGTCCCCCTTTCAAATCAGAAATCTTGTCGGCTGCTAGGGGTCATCCAAAATTCAATTTTCCCGCTTCCGGGTTGGTTGTTTCGGGTTCCGAAGTGTTGATTCCTAAATTATATTTAATATAGGTCCTCTTCTAGGGGCATGGGTCTAATTGGAATTTAATTATCCTATGTTGGCCTCCTTAGAAGATTGTGCCCTAGTTTCATATAAAAGGAAGCCTTCTCCTCTCATTTTCTTGAAGTCTTCTAAGTGCAAAAAGCTCTAACTAAGATTTTGTCAAGAAGCAAAAGGTTCAAGCATCCATTATTCTACATGTTTTAAAGCTCTCAAGGTGTTCAATTTCCTCTCAAGCAGTCAAGTTCTCCATTGAAGATCAAGGATTCAAGCTTTCAAGCCTTTGAAGGTATTAGGTGCAAACATTCAAGATTCATCATTCAAACCCTAGATCTAACCATCATGGTGGTGTGATCTTCCTTCAAGATCCTTTGTGCATCCTCAAGACTCATTCATCCTCTCTTCAAGGTGGATTTCAAGCATACAATCATGGAGGTTTATGGTTTCTATTGAGTTAAAGCTTTCATATTTACATACTTGCATACATTTGAATTTATATAATTGCATATCTATTGAATATCATAGCTTCATTGTTAGATTCAGTTCTACTACTTGCTAGCATTCTATAATTTATTGATTTCAAGGTTAATTCCTAAATCAGGGTTTGACTAAGGCAAACCCCTCCCCCCCAACAAACAAACCTCTTTTTCTTGTAGGTACAGGTTTGGACTGTAGATTTGGACATAGATCTGGATACCCTTTTTGGCTTTCTTTCGGACTCCGCAAACAGATTCTCTATCAAACATGTGCAGGTCAAGGTCGACATTATTAGGTCAGGGTTGACATTTGTGGGTCAAGGTCGACCTTTTTCATAATAAAACTTCAGAACGGAAAAAGATTTTTGGGTTTTGTTCATATCTGCATTCCGGTTCTGGATCATACTCTAGTTTTTCTAGAAATAGTCTACAGACCTCAGAAAACAACATTATTTGATATGCAATTATTTAAGGTTAGTACATTTCTCCTATTTCTTCAATTACTATCATATATCATATCTATACATATAATTAACATAATTTAAGATATCCTTCTTGTTATTCTCTTTTCCAAATAGTTGATTCATTTCTGCATTAGCCCTTCCTTTGGGATGATCAACTTGGATCTTCCATTTGTGCATTTGGGAATAGAAGAGGAACATCTTATCTTCTCCTTAATCACAATTGCGATATACAATCAATCAAATTCAAATTAAATGTAAAGTAGGGTTAAGGAATTCAACACACTCTAAGCAAATCAAACAACAATTAACAAATAATATCCTTACCCCTTTCCACCACTTTACATTTTGGTGAACCCGCGATAGACAACTCCTTCTCTTTGGTGTTAGATTTACATCTTAGTTTAGAACTTGCATCTTAATTTTTTTTTTAAATCTTCATAAAATACAAAAACACTTCTTGCAATTTCATTATGAAGTTCTTTTGGTGTGTGGCTATTTTTCTCATTATGCTTCTTTTAGCATCTCTTTATAGTACCTATGATGTCTATGAGAGTATCATCCATTTT
>MU225425.1:2003199-2020906 GCA_018584345.1 Thuja plicata
GTTAAGCTGGATATCTCCTTACCTTGTGAAGTAGGTATTCTCTTTTCTCTTCCTTATCCTGCCTAGTAGGTAGCCATGATAAGGAGGGGGGCATATATAGGGTCTCCCTTGTACTATAGTTTACATTAATTTATATTTTGTAGCATGCTAAATCCTTGGAAGGTAACACACACAAGTTGCTAAATCCTGAAATGATACGCATTTTTACTTTTATGTTTGCTAGATCCTTGGAAGGTAATGCACATAAGTTGTTAAATCCTGAAGAGATAGACACCCTTTTTATTTTACAATATGCTAAATCCTTGAAAGGTAACGCACATAAGTTGCTAAATCCTGAATGGACATGCATTTTATATTCCATAGTGATGCAAGAATGTGGATCTATGGATATTTTCAAAAGCCATCAGAAGACGCATTTACAATTACAAGCACAGTTTATGGGTGAACCTATTGGGATCTCCCTCCTTGGTGATTCATAGTAAGGTGGGAATCTTACTAGGTGAGGTAATCACTTTCCCTTCTCTCTCTTTGACTTTCATGCTAGTAGGATTAGATCATGAAGCTACGTTATCTATGGTGTTGTTCTTGTCTTACTTATGTAGTCATGTATGTTTTCTATGATTGATTACTCTTTACTTTCATATCTTTATGTGTGTATGTTGAGTTATAATCCTTTGTCTAAGGACTCATGTCCTTGACTCAGTGATGTTCTACTTTGTTGCAATCCACCGGTGTCTTTCTTCTAACTTTACTATGAGCATGTTCGATTTCTATACTCCTGCTAAAGTGGGGGCTTAATGTATCATCTTAAAATGGAATCACTTCCATGTTAATAAAATTTAGCAACCCCTTAGGGGATGTTTTTGACCTCCATCATATCATCCTCCCATTTATACATCATTCCCCGCTTCTGTGCCAGATTAGGACCCTGATTGGGCCTCTCCGGGCACCTTCTACCCCACTTGGCATGTTTTCTAGGGGTTCTGACCCCCTGGGTCAAGGTTGACCTCAACCTTGACCAAGGTCAGGGTCAACCTCGACCTTGACCAGGGTCCCCCTTTCAAATATGAAATCTTGTTGGCTGCTGGGGGTCATCCAAAATTCAATTTTCCCGCTTCTGGGTTGGCTATTTTGGGTTCTGAAGCGTTGATTCCTAAATTATATTTAATATAGGTCCTCTTCTAGGGGAATGAGTCTAATTGGAATTTAATTATCCTATGTCATCCTCCTTAGAAGATTGTGCCCTAGTTTCATATAAAAGGAAGCCTTCTCTCATTTTCTTGAAGTCTTGTAAGTGCAAAAAACTCTAACTAAGATTTTGTCAAGAAGAAAAAGGTTCAAGCATCCATTATTCTACATATTTTCAAGCTCTCAAGGTGTTCAAGTCTTCCTCTCAAGAATTCAATTTCTCCACTGAAGATCAAGGATTCAAGCTTTCAAGCCTTTGAAGGGATTAGGTGCAAACATTCAAGATTCATCATTCAAACCCTAGATCTAGCCATCATGGTGGTGTGATTTTCCTTCAAGATCCTTTGTGCATCCTCAAGACTCATTCATCCTCTCTTCAAGGTGGATTTCAAGCATAAAATCATGGAGGTTTATGGTTTCTATTGAGTTCAAGATTTCATATTTACATACTTGCATACATTTGAATTATAATTGCATATCTATTAAATATCATAGCTTCATTGTTAGATTCAATTCTACTACTTGCTAGCATTCTATACTTTATTGATTTCAAGGTTAATTCCTAAATCAGGGTTTAACTAAGGAAAACCCCTCCCCCCAACAAACAAACCTCTTTTTCTTGTAGGTACAAGTTTGAGACTGTAGATTTGGACACAGATTTGTATACCCTTTTCGGCTTTCTGTCAGAATCTGCGAACAGATTCTCTGTCGGACATGTGCAGGTCAAGGTCAACATTATTGGGTCAGGGTTGACATTTGTGGTTCAAGTTCGACCTTTTTCATAAGACAACATCAGAATAGAAAAATAATTTTGGGTTTTGTTCGTCTCTGCGTTCCAATTCCAGATCATACTTTAGTTTTTCTAGAAACAATCTACAAACCTCAGAAAATAGCATTCTTTGATCTGCAATTCTTTAAGGTTAGTACATTTCTCCTATTTCTTCAATTACTGTCATATATCATATCTATGCATATAATTAATAGAATTTAAGATATCCTTCTTGTTATTCTCTTTTCCAAATAGTTGATTCATTTGTGCATTAGCCCTTCCTTTGGGTTGATCAACTTGGATCTTCCATTTGTGCATTTTGGAATAGAAGACGAACATCTTATCTTCTCCTTAATCACAATTGCAATATACAATCAATCAAATTCAAATTAAATGTAAATTAGGGTTAAGGAATTCAACACACTCTAAGCAAATCAAACAACAATTAAGAAATAATCTCCTTGCCCCTTTCCACCACTTTAAATCCTTAAGCTACTAGAAACCTAATAAACCCTCACAAACTTGATCGATTTAGCAATAAGCACAGAAAATGAGGCTATTAGGTTAATAAATCCCTCCAAACACCCTTGGAATTTAAGAAATCCCTACAACCATAAAGTACAACATCAACCCATGGTCCTTATATACTTCTTGCAACATAACCTTCCCCAGTCTCAATCTCATGCAACAAATAATACCACTCATGATAATTCTCACTATCAACATCATGAATACATAGAAAGCCATATAACCAAAAGGGAAAAAATACATAGAATGCACATAATCTCATCCAAGTTCATTTATAAATAAAATTCCTCCAGGCTTCAAATCAACTGCCACAACTTGCTAATTCAAGCAATCTCTGTACTAATGTTCAGAGTTATGAAATCTTTTCAAGATGACATTCTTGGCTATCAAAACATCTCGTAAAAGTAATGATAAAAAGGCATAATTATTCTCTGGTCTGCACCACATTTAAAGATTAAATACAATGTCCTTCAGATGTCACTTCTAATATGAAACCCATCTGTTGTAACTCTACAATCTTGAAAATGTAGTAAAAAAGTCTTGAATTGTATAGCTTGGCAATCCTAGCTCACATGGCAGCACACATGGAAAGAAATCATTGGCTTGAAATATATTTGAATTTTCCAAATTGTACACACTCCCTTCACCATTTCCCTGGACACATGTCGCCACCTCGCACAACCACGAGCTTAATGAACTCTTCAAAAAATTGTTGCAAAGCTGTGACTAACTCATCACGAGTTACCTTTTCTTCGTCACATCCTTGCAACCCGTCCACCTTAACTAAAATTTAAACCTGTGAAACTATGACATGAAACCATAACACTATGTTAACCCATCAAATAGATGCCACATGAAACATCCTCTCTTCCCTGCAGGCTAAAACTGGGTCCCTCAAAATGAGCTGCGACTAGAAAATGTTTGCCATAAAATTATTCTTCCTTGCAAGCTCACAACTACAAAAAATTTTCCCCACTAACCATCGCAAGGATGCAATAAACCATCATGGTCATCACAAACATCAAATTGTGGGTCCAACTATCTGGCTTCAAAAATCACCCCGAAGATGCTACAGGAAACACTTGTTTACCTTTTTAACATCTTCAACTTTTGACATGTGGCTCACTATCACTTACCCGCAAGCCAGATGTATTCACTGTGTAATCAAGTTATGAGGAAGAAACAACATACTTTATTACATCCTAGAGACTGCCACATAGTCTCACAACTGCTAACCGTTAACCTTAATGACAGTAGCGAGGACGTGACTAGGTGATCACCAAACCTCCAACACTCAGCCGCAAGCTCACAATATTTTTTTCCAGAAGAACATAAAACTTGTGGGGTTGTAAGGAAAAAACATGAAATAATGACCATAATACTTTGACATTAAGTAAGACCCTAACAACGAATATACCAAGGTAAATAAAATATGACAGGCTAATCAATGGACACAATGTGGGAACATGTAAATGGCTAACAATTTTGAAAATTTAAAAGTTCTCTAAACTGAAATGACTTAAAGAGAAGCTAGCCCACAAACTAATAAGACCATGGAGCTTGAGAAATTAAGAAATAAATAAAGGACCATAGCCATGGGAAAAAAAAGTCCCAGTACTACTCCAACTCAAACGCACTTAACAACAGAGGTTCCTCCAAGGTTAAGCCCATTTTTCTTGCAACTCCATTTGAAAAACCTTCAGCAAGTGTTGTGCCTTATTGTTCAAACTAGCTAAAATAAAGAATCCAAAAGTGGAAGACACATGCCCAAAGGATAAGATTGGATTCTAGTGTGGAGTGACTTTGATAATAAAAATGACAATCAGTCACATAATACATGACAAAAATTACTTTGCAAAGGAATCCTATCAACTAAAACAAGTGCCATAATTAATTGGAGATGTAAATAAGTATAATAACATATAATTTTATTAGAAGGAAAAATTTTAAAAATAATAATTTAATTCAATTATTTTATATAACTAAAATATATTTGATTTAAACTAAAATATTTGATATATATTATTTTACTTATAATATAATCAAACATTTATTTATTAAATTATGACGGGGAAAAAATTATCATCAAGTTTGAAAGTAATTTTAATAATTTTAACTTATTTAAATATGTTGAAAGTAATTTTATTATTGTCTAATATTAGAGAAAAAAATATTATGTGCAAAATATTATTCTTTAAATAAATTAGTGACCCTAATGTTGCCTCCAGAATTAAGCACTCAAATTTTAATAAAAATAGAAACCAAAAAATATTAACTCAGAATTGGGTATTTTCATAAATTTCGGGTAGTGCATCTTAAAAACCTGCCTTTGAAAACTCTAATGGACATAGTGTTTCCTTAAAATCCATGTAATAAGACCCCAAACCAATTAGCCAATCAAATTCAAGAAAAATAATTTTCATGATTTTGTTACTTCAAAATTTATCATGTATACTTTAGAAAAATCTATAAAGAAATTGAAAAATAAAAATAGTTAATTGCAATTGGTTGAAATAAGTTTTTTTAATCACTATTTATGAAAACTCATTACAATAGTATATAGCCTAACGACAAATACTAATAACTATAGACTAAATGCCTTGCTTCCAAGCTCCTATGAGATACCCAATGCAAGAGCTCGAAATTGGTAATTGGTATAGATTTATTGATGTCTACTCTCGAGAGACAAGTCAACATAAGACATGACATAGGATAACAACAAAAATGACTTGCATTTTTGTGGTTCAACATGAAATTTGTTCTGTGACTATTCCTGCAGCCATTGGAACTCTATTCTATGACTGTTCCTACAACCATTGGAACTTTGTTCTGTGACTATTCCTGCAGCCATTGGAACTCTGTTCTATGACTGTTCCTACAACCAAGGCAAAATAGAGTAACTTCCTATTTGTTTGCTAAGAACTACCTTTATGTTATCTATTTCAGTCCATTTTAGTTGTTGATTCATGTAATGTGATTATGGTTTCATTTCATATGTTGTAATATTAGATATATAACAGAAAAATATTTTATTTCATTAAATAAATAATAAATTTTCATTAAAACAATTTTTTTTGTTGGGCAAAATTCTGGTCTTCCAAAAGATGAAGATGATCCTCAAGATAAAGATCCAAAATATGTTATTTATGATCTAGATCACACGACAAAGGATGATGATGATATAGATACAAAAGACACCGAAGCTGATAACAATGATGATAACGATGATGATCATGAGTATGATGGTGATGATGATGACGAGGCAGTTGCTGCCAGCAACCAGTGACATTCATGATCATATAGACTGCATTATGGATCATTGTTGATATATTCTTATGATCCCTCATTTTATGGTTACTATCGTATGAATCATTTTCATGACATGTAGTACCATATTATTGAGTTGATACATTTTGACATGTATCATTTTCACTTATATCATTTAGACATGTATCATCTTGACTTGTGTCATTTTCAGTTACACAATTTATCATTTGTACATGTATCATTTTGACTTATGTCGACTGTTGGGCATGTATCATTTTGACATGATTTTGATCTACTGACATATTATGCTTTCACTTGTTTTAGTTATAAATGATGAGCTTTTTAGTATTCACTTATCAATTTATATATATTATAAGCGGTCAATGATTTTTGCTGCTAAGGACAAATGTTGTCAAATTTAATGAAATTAAAGATATTTTGATGTGCACCTTCTTGGTGTCAATATGGGTTTCATGATTAGAATAAAACATATTAAATTAATATAAAATGTATGTAAAACAAGAAGCATTTTTAGAAGTAAAAAAAGAAGCAACAATGGAAGCCAAACCATGAGCAATCTTGGAAGCAAAACTTTGTGTTATCTAGGAAGCAAAAATAGAAGCAATTCAGATAGGAAACAAAGAAGTAATAATGGAAGAAATTTTAGAAGAAACAAATGGTGATAATGGAAGAAAAATCAGAAGCAACACACGGAGAAAAATAGAAAAAAACAAGGAAGCACATGTTGAATTAAAACTAGAAACAATTCCATAAGCGAAATGCAAAGCAAAATTAGAAGAAAAAAATGACGTTATAATGGAAGCAAAGCTAGAAGCAAACTGGAAGCGAAATGGGAAGCAAAAGAAGAAGAAGAATTGGAAGAAAAATAGGAAGCCAAATAGGAAGAAAAACCAGAAGCAACAAAGCACATTATAATAGAAGAAGAACTAGAAGAAAAATAGGAGGCTAAATCTGAAGAAAAACCAGAAGCAAAAAACACGTTATAATAGAAGCACAATTAGAAGCCAAACAAGAAAAAAAAAGGACATTATAATAGAAGCAAACCTGGAAGCATAACAAGAGTGAAATTTAGAAGAAAAATTGGAAGCCAAAGCTGGCGTCATTTCCGGTGCAATACCCTTTGCCAAGCAAACACAATCATTCGCTTCTTTTCCCAACGCAACTAATGTCGTGTTCTAGGTTGCGACACAATGCTTGACACCAAACTTGGCTCAACTTGTGACACTACGTATGACACTAAGTATGATGTTGAATGATCGAGGCATTTGGGTGTTGACTTTGTCGCCGACACAAAGGCTCATTTTAGACTCAAAATTACACTAAAATTTGATTAATTTTGGTACTATTTGCCTATTCTATTGTAGTGTGCATTGCACTAACTTGGTGTGGAATGTGGTGTTAGGAAATGTATATTGGTAGTAATGGTTACTTGAAAGTGAAATAAAATATATCTATCTCCCCCTTAATCTTTGTTTGATATATTATTAATAAGAAAGATAGTTAATTATGCAATTGTATTATTGAAATCAAAGAAGGTGTAGGAAATGCACGATTGATTTAAGGAATTAGTGGGCAAAGGAACTACATGGTCAATTGTATTATAAATTTTATGTGCAAGTAAGTGTAATAGTAGAATAAACTGTATGCATGAATTTAGACATTCTCAAATGATTGGGAACAATGTAATTGTGTGTATGGAGCAAGAGTAAAGTAAGATAGAAGCATTGCATAGAGTTAAAGCAAGCCCATCATGTTTGCTGAAATGGAGAATGTTACATGACCTAATGGTAGTGAACTTAAAATGTGATATTTGGATGAAATGATGATGCTAATTGTTATTTTCTTGTATAAGTTGAGAAAGTAAAGTAGGTGCAATCCTTAATAGAGGTATCAAATTTGTAATTGTAAGAAAAAAACATTGGTGTGATATGCTATTGAGTGATGGAACCTATGAAAATCATTGAGATGATTATGATGATTGACCTTGATGTTTTGTGCATTAAAATTAAATGGATTAAATTGTATGTCAAATGTGTGTGCTTAATGAGATTTCCTATGTGTAATTAAAACCATTTTTATGATTGGTGTTAATACATGCATTGAGTGGGTGGCAATTGTGTATGGATACAATGTAAGATAGTATGTTTCCTTGTGAAAGATGGAATGAATGATGTGTGTAGAATTGGTATTTGAATTCATGCATATGTACTCCATTTTTATGGCGAGAACCGATATTAGAGTAGTGTAGTGGTAGCATGGGAAACCCTATCATCTAGGTGTGGTATGCTAGGTTATTACCTCATTGTATGCCAAACTGTGATAGTGTTGAGATTTTGTCGAGTATAGCAAGAGTACTCGGTCAAGGGATGTATGGACAGACCCATTGGCTTTGATGGTTTCCTCATTCCTTATTGGGTGACTATAATTATAGTCACACTGTGACATAAAGTACAATTTCATGGTGATTTCTATTATTGGTTTGTGTAGAGCAGTAAACTTGTTTATCTTTGCCTGTGAGAGTTTAGCCACAATTTGTAAAACTTATTTTAAGATTGATTTACTGGTGTGACTTCTTATTTTACTTTATTTATTGTTGCAAATGCCTAAGTGTTTCTTTTAATTGTGAATTTTGGTGGTTGACCTAGTTTTCCTTTGGTGTTTTATGAACGTTTGTCATGTGTTGTAATGTGACTACTCGTCAAGGATGTGTGATGCAAACTTTGTGAGTGTATGCATAGAAGCAGATGTAGGAAACCATTGGGTGTAGGCTATGGATTTGGATTTGGTTGGGATTAGTATGTGTATCATGGAGTATTATGGCATATGTTTCTCTTGAGCTTAGTGTTGTGTAACCCTGGTGTTGTAGTTTGGTGCGTTGATAGAAATGCATATATTTTATGGTTATAGTTGCATAGTAGATATAGAATGGATCCACACACTTAATTAGTACAAATTTTATCATGCCCTATAAGTATTGGTGCTATATCATGTGCAAAATTTGGAAATTGTGCCTTTTATTTATGTCTCTTGTAAATGAAAAGAATGATTGAAATAGTAAGGTTTTTGTGAAACTCAAGAAACTCAACGAATTACATTTATGGAAATATGATGAAACAAACATAAAATTGATCGCTAATGTGTGCATTCAAGTATCTTTTATGTACAAATTAATGAAAAATATATAAATTACTGCTCATTATGAGACAATATGTGCTTTGTTGAGTGAAATAAATAAAAATTTCCTAATTCATTGTTATATTTGTGACTGTGGATACAATATATTGGTGACTTTGTGTGAAAAATATGTTTTAGTGTGTGTATATGATTAGTTAATTTGCAAGCAATTGATCTATAATGTCACTTTTGTTGGATTGCATAACTGAGTTGCTGGTAGAAAATTAGGCACAAACTTGTGATACTTAATTGTTTAGATGAGAATATTAAGGTTGATTAGAATTTGAGATGGAATAAAAAGGGAAATGTAGAACTATTTGGCAATGTGTATGAGAATCAAGTTATTTTCCGCATGGATTCCCCAAGAATCATGTGTTATTGATTATTCTCAGGAGATGCCACAAGACTAATGTGTGAAGTGTTTCCATATTATCATTTGTGACTTAAAGGAGTAAGTTGCACCTTAGGGGAAAGATGTAGTGCCACCTCAACCTTGTCTCCTTACGATGGTAATGAAACTCTAGACCTTTGTTTGGATGCAGGATGAGGTAAGTAATTCTGCCATACTGATATATTCATGTCACTTAATTTCTATTTTATGACTATAGAATTGATGCTATGATGGTTATTGTATATGAAATGACACCTAGTTGCATTAATGATCCTGGTTGGGTAATAAGGTTACTTGATAATTGCGGTTAATAACTGATTAGGATGACATGATAGTTAAGATGATATATGATATTAGGATTATTTAGATGCTTTAATAGTGATAGTATATGCACAATGTGGTTCCACTTGATGCCCTAATGTTTCACGAGGATGTTACCTACATGTTTATGAATCATAGTTGTACTAATGTGTGTATCCACTAGTGTTAAGATATTATCATGCTTATGTTATTTATTATAGTTAATCCCATCTAATGTGTTTGTATGAAGAGAGACAAAGTCGTAGTTACTCAATCATGAGGTCCACACAATTTCTTGAACCTATTCACTATTTTATATTATATATGCACATGTGATTTGGCTATTGTACCATCCTAAAAAGTAAGCACTTAATCTATGCTCATGTTGGGACCATTTTAAGCCCAATTTAGTGTGTAGCACCTCATATTTCACCTAAATGCATAAATAAATGAGATATAGATCCTCCTCCTTCTTCAAACTCAAGGTTGGTTCAATTTCTATGCACATTTTTCTATTTTTCCCTCCACATCTCAGAAGTTGCCCCGATTTCTTAACAAACTAAGGATTTCAGATATCCCTTTTAGCACACAACCCTAGGTCCCGAGATGAATTTGATAAAGTCTTTCTGGATAAGGACAACTTGTGTCAGCCTTGTCCTAGACTAGATTGACTTAGGTCAGCCTTATCCTAGGGCATTTTCATTTAGTGGGCTCCGGGCCCTATGTGGGGTTGTTTCTCCTAGGTGCTTTATCGGGATTGGCCTTGTGAAATATGAGACCCAAAATGTCTATAAAAGGAGACTTATTCCTCTGATTTTTATATCTCATCTTCATGCAAGTGTTATTGAGCAAGCTATTGTGCATTCAAGACATTCAAGTGTAGGCAAGCATCCATTAAAGGAACCCATTATCAAGTATTCAATCCCATCAAGAATTCAAGTGCAAGGAATCCATTCAAGTATCTCAAGTCTTCATTCCATCATTCCATCATGTATTCAAGCCATTTCCTTCCATAGATATATCTCTTTTCCCTATTGAAGGCTGAGGAAAGGAGTTTGACATCAAGGAAGGATATCTACATTCATCCATCAATTCTTCATCTTCTATCTCTTCTTTAATGCAAAAATAAGGTGAATTACAACATCAACTACATGAGGTTTTGTCTTACATGATTTAATTTTGGATTTTGTGTTGAGTCAAAGCTATTGCATCGATATTATTGATCACACATTTAGAGACAATTGCAACTACACGGTATGATATATTTCATTGCTTAGATTTAATCTTTTCTACATATCAACATTCTTTCTATGATATCTATTACATTTAAAGGTTAATTCCTATATAGGAGCTTGACCAGGGAAAGCTCATCCCCATAATAATTTATCCTTCTTTTCTGCATGCAGGTACTGGTGGCAAAGTCTTAGATCCAAAATTTTAGAGTTACAGAACCAGTGACAGGTCTGCTACAAATTTCACTAGTTTTTGTGCCTCCAGGAGAAGGTCGACTTTATTGGATAGGGTCAACTTGAGTCAATATTATCTTGGGAATCTATATTTTTCATAGCCAGAAGCTACAGGTCCCAGTGTTCCAGATCCAGAACCGTTTATGTTTCCCACAATTTTACGATAGTCAAACCCATATTTGAAATTCACTTGTTCTCTCCTAAGTTTCAAGGTGAGTTCTCCCTTTCTATTTCCTCTTGCACTTACTTTCATAGATCATATTTATAATCTTTAATCAATCATGAAATTTACATACATTATCATCCCTATCATAAGGAATCATAAAAACCCCACATTGTGTGGATCATGAATTTGAACCCTTACTCTTTTTGTTGTGCTAATCAAATTCAATTTGTTGAGGGTTTTGTATTCCAATGTATGTAGAACTTGGTGGTCTACCATTGATCACCATTTTCTATATTAAATCTATCATACTAATTTGGATAGGTACCAGACATCACCTTATCCTAAATTGACAGGGATGAGCATGCCCAAAACACACACACACACACACACCAATGATGGTTAATATAAAGTTAATCATATGGACAACTAGTTAACCTAGCTACAATTATCATGCCTGGTTGGACGACAATTGACACATTATTTATTTTGGCCAGCTATGTTAGGATTAAGTAATACTAAGAGGGGGGGGAGGGGTGAATCAATATTAAAACACTTTAAACATGAGCTTAGAAAATTCCAATTTAACCAGATAATTGCTGAAATGAGAAGAACATAAACATAAAACAAACAACTCATAACACCATGAATTTGTTGTCAAGGAAACCCTGACCAAGGGAAAACCCTGGTGGGGATGGTACCCACACATATGTACTAAAAGTATTATGTCCCTGTTAGGAGACCTAGCCCTGTTAGGAGATAATTATTATAATAGCACATTTCCTCGCTAGAGGAATACAAAATCTTGTTAAAGGTATGCTGAGCTCACTGCTCATACAATCAGAAATATGATTCTATTACAATTATTTCTCAAGAGTGAATAATACAAGCATCTTATATGCTTAGGTAGTTCCATTTTTAGCTTGCATCACCATTAGTTTGATTCTTACATCACAATGCATTTATCTATTCGCATACATACATTCCATCATACCATTGCTTCACTTCTCAAAAATCTCTTCCTATATATATATATAATATGTCCAGTCGGCTTCCAATATATCACAAAATAAATTTTAACAGTTATAGAATAAGTAAATACCAAGTAGGTGATCATATATTATCAAAACATAGGTAATCCTCAATTTGAATCCAACTTAGCACATTTGGGCTCCGCATTATACTTCCTTAATCATCGCAACCTTTCATCTATCATGTATCACTATTACTCTGTCTTCGTATGTCTTCAACATACTATAGCTTACTGTGATCAACACCAAAACATAAGAGACCTTAACTGAAGGTCATATACATCCCAAAATAGCTTCTCCTAAGCTTGCATGCTTCAGTCACCATACATTGTGACTTCTAACCAAACCTTTACTACTATACTCTATAATTATGCTTTCTAGACTTAGTCATTTAGTAAGTTGTAACTCCAAAAATGTGTTTTACACCAAGTGACCATCTATAACATATGTGTTTCCATAAATGAAAACCCTGAAGTGTTCTAGAACATTCTTGAATGAACCACCTGCCAAAAATCTCTCCCTTTTGCATTGATGACAACACTTAGTGAAAAATGACTAAGTGTCAATACTAAAAAGAATATACATTGCACTTTTATAACTCCTTTACATTTTACTATATCTCTTATCTGTACATTTTTCATATCTTTTCTTATACCCCTTTGACATCAATGACAAAGATATACAAAAGTTAACAAAATTGCTTACCAAAAAGTTTATACCATCTTTAGCACATTGTGGAATGAGCTTTCTAAGATCTTCATTTCATCTGACCAAGTTTTTACCAGTATCAGACTCACATGAATCAGTCCATCCAGTGTAGAAGAGGATGTCTTTACTGCCTTTAGCTTAGTAGACATGAATCCAGTGAGGGCCTGCTCTATTTTCTCCATGTTTGAAAGGTGGATCTCAATAATTGATAACTTAGGAGGAATTAAACTCTCCAGCATATCAAATCTTCTCTCAAATATCCCTTTCTCTATATTCAAAACACTCAATTTTTCCAATATCCTAGACAATTCTTTGTCTAACTCCAATATGGTATGTGAGGAGGTCTCACAAGTGTTCATAAACTTGTCTAGAGTCTGTCTGTCCTTTTCTATTATATCCTCAATGTTCTTAATGTACTTGATAGGATTTATACAGTAACTTTATATCTTTCTTCCATGCAACGCACAACTCTTTACTTCAGATATGGTTTTCCTTAGTATTCCTAAGTCCCAAGAAATAAAATTTCATAATTCCTCCAATTTCTTCACAAGGTACTTATTCTCTACCTTCTCTTCAGTGATCTTCTCTAAGGATTCATAATGACTATCAAAGTCATTCAATACCTTTTTTAAATTCTCTACATTATCCTTTGATCGGAAAACAAGAGGTATAGGTAGGAGTTTGTTGATAGTATCAACTGCTCTTTCCATTACCTTTGACTTCTTCTCACCTTTCTTCTTAGATCTCTCCTTTGTTTTTGAAAATGTGATGAAGGATAGCTTCATAAAATCATCCTCATCCATACTCTCAACATCAGTGTTCAGAGTTCTATCTCCACTAGCCAATGATAAAGATGAAGAAATAGATTCTTGAGTTTCTTGTTTCACTTCAACTTTATCTGCTGCTACCTTTTCTATTTCAGCTTCACTCACTTTCTACTCTTCTTTCTATGTCTCTGTTAGATCAATGCTTCCTCCATCAATGTCAATATTCTTCTCAAAAGGATCACTAACATCCTGTGAAGTGTCCAAAGACACATGAACACTAGAAACAAATAAATATGGTTGCTTCACAACACTGACAAATTAGCTATTATCTTCATCCTTTGATGTAACAAGGTTTACATTAGCTATCCTTCATGACTCACCTTTTAGAATTTAGGCTTAGTAACCTTGGGAGGTGAGGACTACTCAAGTTTAGTTCCCATCAAAATATTATCATCTTCCTTTTGTGTTTCCTTAATAACTTCCTCATACTTTCTCCCCATTATCTTCACCAATCTCGACTTGGTTCTCAACAAAGGTTTCAAATCATTTAATATCTTTTCTATTTCCTTGAATAAAAAAACAAGTAGCATATCTTCAACTGCTTGTACTTTGATTGCTTCATCTTCTATTTGAGCTAACTATTTCCTTATTTCTAATTTCTCATAAAGTTCTTCTGGTATAGTGCCTTCAACTTCTAACAAGTTATTCTCAAAAACAAGTAAATGATTTATTACCATGTCTTCAATGAAAATTTTATCAGATGCCTCCTACCTCTCATAGTATCTGATCAATGAGATAAGCTTTCCCTGCTCAATTATTCTCTTCACCAATATCTTTAAGTCAGGCTTCTAGAGTTGTTTCACATATGTGCTGATCTCCTCAACTTTCATATCTTCTCCCTTCTTCTCTTCAACTTTATTCTCTTCTCCCTTCTTCTCTTCAAATTTCTTCTCTTATCCCTTCTTCTTTTAAAATTATGTCCTCTGTTTCTTTGGTGGAGAGTCCTGTTTGGTGGACCTTGTGTTCCTTCTAGGAAATTCCTTGAGTTTTGCATCTTGTGATGTTCTCTTTGGTTGAGTAGGTGTGGTTTATGGTACATCAATCATATTAGGAGGTAGATTGATAACCTTCTCAACTTCTAGAGGTGGAATTGGTGTAGAAGCAGTGCTTTCCAATGTAGAAGCTCTTTCTATCATCTTATTTCTTACCTCTTTCATCTCCTCCTATGTTATACTAGCCTTGGCTTCTAGATCATCTACCATATTTTCTACTTTTCTCTTTCTTGCAGCTCGAGTATGCTCTTCCCTTATCTTTGCAGACTTCTCTTCATAGGTTCCCCATCTCTCTTCAGATGGATCAATTTCTGAGGATAGAATGTGTTCTACTTGCATGGTCAAGACCTTAGAACTGACTTCATATCCCAGAGGATAACACCACTTCATCCTAGGTTGCACTGCTTCAAAGAAAACACAATCAGTTTCAACCATGAAATAGATTATATCCTTTATTTTTCTACCAATGCCTCATGGATCCTCATTCTTTCCTTCATCTGTTTATAGATCTCAAAGTCTCCCAGAGACTCATACTTATAGTGAATGTAAGCCCTATTGTCTTCGACAAGTAGAATGTCATAGGGTGTTTGATAAAATGCACCTTTGAGACCATCTTCAATTTATGTGAATGGGTGTTTATTGAATTTATACCTAGGCATTTTGGCGACATCAAAATCAATGGAGTGTCCATATACAAAGCTTCACAAATGATATAAATACCTTTTATCTATTGATTCTGTGAATTCCTCCTTCGGTCAAATGCTTAAAAAACTTTCTTTTGTGTTTTTCTCAGCTCAAATCCTATTCTCCTTAGGATTTGTTCTTCGAATAATGTTCAGAAAAGTTATTTCAATTGACCGTATACTTCACTATGAAAATAAATGACACAGTTCCCAATAAACTCATCTCTGCACATAATCCAGTCGATTAACAATCTAGCGATTACATGATAGATATTGTAAAACCATGCGATCAGAGATATATGTTCCATGTTGTTTCCACATACCCTCTCTAAGCTCACAAGAGATTTCTCCTCAGAATTAGGGACTGGATATATTTATGATGTTTCCTTTCAATGTTCCCCCTAAGGCCATTCTTGTCTATCTAGGTTGATGTGGAAATGTTTGCATCAGGAGAAGATTTAGTAGCATCTACTGAATCTCCCTAAGCCATTTCCTCACTTGATTCCTTTACTTTCCATATCTTACCATTGTTTACATCTTCTACTTTTCAAAATTGACTGTTAAATTATTTTGCAATACTCTTAACATCACTAGTAGTCTTCTTTGTATCAATAGGCAGAGGACCACTTCTGTTCTTAGTTCTATTATATCTACAAAACTTCACTATGTGTCCTAGATTATGACATTTGTAGCATGTAGGAGGTGGTCTATTCTGATTAATCTAAAAATTATAATAATTTTCAACGTGCCCAAATTTATTGCACTTGTAACATGTGATCTTAGTTGTTGTTCCTTCTCTATTGTAGTCTTTCTTGATTTTGGATTGATCAGGCTTCCTGCATTCTACCTTCTTATGTCCAAATGCATTACAATTAAAACAAATCCTAAAAAGGGTTTGTAAGGAGCTTTACCTCTACAGTTTCTCTTCATATGTCTAGTCTTGTTGCATCCAAAACATCTACCTTTGAAAGGTTTGATTTATTCTTTAGGTTCTTCAAGAGTAGGTCTTTTTCCATTAGTGTTTACTTCTGATTTTTCTTCCTGACTATTTGAACATTCAGCTACATTGAAGCCAACTCTAGTCATGTCTCCTTTAGGTTTCTATCTATCTCCCCTCTCATCAATATTATCACTGCTTGAATGAAGTTTTTCAATATGTTTCTTTTCCTCAACAAGTTCTCCCTTAATGATCTGATTATATTTCTCTAATTCTAGATATTTATTCCTGTGGTGATCAAGCTTGGTCTTCATTTGTCCCATTTGAATATTTGCATCTTTTAAGGTTTCTTCAATTTTGTTTCTATCATCCTTTACCTGTTTAATATCTTTAGCCATATGAAGGGAAGTAGTTTCATGATCAAGCTTCAAAGTATCTTTCTCTTTTTCAAGATGTTTTATCTATTCTGAAGTATCATTGTCAGAATCTTCTTTTATCTTATCGATGAGATCTTGTTTCTAACTCCTAGATAGTTCAAGTTATTCTTTTAGTTTCTTGATGAAACCCTCATCTCTTCTCAATTTGAATCTCAAGTCACCATTTTCTACTTTAGCCTTATCAAGGTCTTCAAGTGCTGCTTCAAATTTTTCTTCCAAACTTGTAGAACCCATCTTGATCTCCCTTAAGCTGTTAGAATTTCTCTCCAAGGTCCAATAGCTCTAATACCAATTGTTAGGATTAAGTAATAATGAGAGTGGGGGTGAATCAGTATTACAACACTTTAAACATGAAATTAGTAGATTCCAATTTAACCAGATAATTGCTGAAATGAGAACATAAACATAAAAAACACAACTCATAACACCATGAATTTGTTGTTGAGGAAACCCTATCCAAGGGAAAACCCTAGTGGGGATGGTACCCACAAATATGTACTAAAAGTATTATGTCCCTGTTAGGAGACCTATCTCTATTAGGAGCTGAATATTACATTAGCACATTTCCTTGCTAGAGGAATACAAAACCATGTTAAAGGTATACTGAGATCACTTCTCATACAATCACAAAGATGATTCTATTACAATGATTTCTTAATCGTAAAGAATACAAGCATCTGCTATGCTTAGGTAGTTCCAGTTGTAGCTCACATCACCATCTATCTAGTTCTTACATCACAATACATTAATATGTTTGCATACATACATTCCATCATACCATTACTTCACTTCTCAAAAAGCTCTTCCTATATATATATATATATA
>MU225425.1:2020956-2044746 GCA_018584345.1 Thuja plicata
TATATATATGTCCACAATTGGCTTCCAATACATCACAAAATAGATTTTAACACTTATATAATAAGTAAATACCAAGTCAACAATCATATATTATCAAAACATAGGTAATCCTCAATCCAAATCCAACTTAGCATGTTTGGAATCTGCATTATACTCCCTTAATCATCGCAACCTTTCATCTATCTTGTATCACTGTTACTTTGTCTTTGTATGTCTTCAACATACTGTAACTTACTATGATCAACACTAAAAAATAAGTGACCTTATCTAAAGGTCATAGACATCCCAAAATAGCTTCTCCTAAGCTCGCATGCCTTCATTCACCATACACTATGCTCACTGACCAAAATTGTACTGCTATACTCTGTAATTCTTCTTTCTTTTCTTAGTCATTTAGCAACTTGTAACTCCAAAACTATTTTTTACACAAAGAGACCATCTATACTAGATGTGTTTCCATAAATAACAACCCTAAAGTGTTCCACAACATTCGTGAATGAACCAATTGCCAACAAGCTAGTTACCGGGTGGTAACAGTCGGTGACCCCATTTGGTATGTTAAGATATGTGTCCTGGTTGTGTGTGGTGATGGAGGAGCATCTTGGGTTCTTTAGAAATCTTGCATCAATAAAAAATATTTCTATTTTTCAAATTTCCCTATTTTCTAGTCCCTATGTTTTCAGTGGCATTCCTTTGATTTGGCTTAGCTTTAGTTGTGAACCTCATGGAATCTTCTTCACACCATGTTTTATCATCTTCTAGGTTCTTATCTTGATCTGTTTCTTGTGGATGGATATTTATTTGATTTTGGCCCAAGCCCATTTGTTCTTCATGTTACATGACTTGATCAAGTTTTCTGATCTCGCAAACCTTTTGCTTAGATTGTGAACCTTCTTGGCATATCATTTGATGTTTGTGGGATTGTGGTCAGCCCCCATTTGGGTGCGCGCATCATCTCATTTCTTTCTAGGGAATTAGTTCTAGTTTTGGGTCCTAAACTATATTTGGTATTATGTTTTCCTACCTTAGAGAATGTGATTGATCTTGACTAACTTGTTTGCATTGCGAATGTCTATAAATTAATGTAATTGATCTCTAGTTTGGGAGCTCTCAAATAGATATCCTATAGTAGGTTAGCATTGTAAATAATTCATAATCAATCTGTAATTAGGCATGTATGCCTGGAATGTAAGCTTGCATGTTACTGGCCAATTTGATGTAATTTCATGAAGCTACATTAATGTGAACCTCTGATCTTGATTTCTCTCTATCCCTTGTTGTCATTTGAATTGTTATTTCTGTGGTGTGACTCTTGCTACATAGTTGGACCATTCTTATTGAGGATTCTCCATCCGTGACTTCACCAAGTGGTATTAGATCAAGTTTTTCATTCTGTTGAGGCGGATCATGGTTACTCATCTTGTGATGTCCAAATTTTTTTTTTTGTGAGCTGATAGAGTGAGGATTGAGATATATAAGATGTAAGTGATGAAGATGAAGAAACAAATAAATAATTAGTTGAAAGGTGAAGAAGAAACTAAAATTGAAAATTAAAAAGGTGATGATAGGTTTATAAAATCCCTAACTAGGGTTAATTTAAGACCACATTTCAATCCACCTGATTATAATGGCAAGTTTGATTTAGATGAATTACTTGATTGGATTAATGAGATGGAGAAATACTTTGATTATGAGGGTATTGATGTTGACAAGAAGGTGAAGTATTCATGCACAAAGTTGAGAGGAAATGTATCTTTATGGTGGGAACATTTGCAGACTGATTGACACAGAAGAGGTAAGGAAAAGATCAAATC
The DNA here is from genome assembly GCA_018584345.1 of Thuja plicata. NCBI lineage: Eukaryota > Viridiplantae > Streptophyta > Pinopsida > Cupressales > Cupressaceae > Thuja > Thuja plicata. The sequence continues at coordinate 2,022,771 of MU225425.1, forward strand.
ATGGGATCAAATGGTGAAAAAAATGAACTAAGTTCATACCTGCTGATTACCAAGTAAGTTTGTTTATAAAATTGCAAAACCTAAATAAAAAGGATCTTAGTGTGGAGTATAACAATTAATTTTATAGGTTGGACATCAGATCTACTCATACTGATGATGATGTTGAGAGGGTTACAAGATATATTAATGCTTTGAGAACATTTATTTAAGATGAGACTAGTTTGGCTAAATTACAAAGTGTAGAGGAAGCTTACCAATATGCCCTAAAAGATTATGATAAATTGAACAAAATACATGAACAAAGACAAAGAGGAAGAGGTGGAAGATTTCATAGAGGAAGAAAATTTTCTGGCGATGGAAGAGGTCCTAAATATTAGAACAAAGGAAAGGAAAAATATTTCAAAGAAGAGAGTTCATACCAAAGGGATGAAAAATTTTCCATAGAGGTAGTGGATCAAGTAGCTATAGGAGAGATTACAGAAGATTTTTTAGAGGAATCCTTTTCAAATGTGGTGGAGAAGGATATTGATCCTTTGAGTGTACTAAAGGTAATTCATATAAGAGGACAAATAATAAGGTTAGATCTTCTTAAGTGGAGAAAGAGCCTACTGAATCTTTGAATCAACCAGAGGATGGTGAAGCCCTAATGGTGAGATTAGATTTATGTCATGAAGAGGCAAACCAAGAACCATTTCTGGGGAAGAGTTTGTTCAAGTCAAGATGCAAAGTGGAATGAAAATATTACAAAGTGATCATTGACAGTGGCATTTTAGATAACCTATCCTCTGAGGAGTTGGTGAAAAAGTTGAAGTTGCAGAGGTTAAAGCATCTAAAACCTTATCAGATAGAATTTATAAAGGATGATCATAAGGTACTGGTAAGTGAACAATGTTTGGTTAAATTCAAGACATTATCTTATCATGATGAAGTTCTTTGTGATATTATGCCTATGGTTGTGTGTCACATCTTGTTGGGTAGACCATGCCAGTATGATAGAAAATATTTGCATGATGGAATAAGGAATATGTATACCATTGTTGCAAATGGGACGAAACAAGTGTTGTTACCTTTGATAGAGAATCCTAAGAGTGAAGTTTTCACCAAGGTTAGAGTTTTTTTGGTTGAAAGATGGAAATTATTGGATGGTTTGAAAGGTGATAGTATGTGTTATGCTTTGATCCCCAAAGAGTCAGATTTGGAATTAGAAGAAGAACAACTGAAGAAAATAAAATAATTTCTAAAAAAGTATGAATATATAGTCTCAGCTAATGTGCCTGATGGATTACCACATGTGAGGAGTATTAGTCATTTCATGTTTCTAACCCCTGAAGCTAGTTTTCCAAACAAAGATGCACATCGAATGACACCTGTAGAGAATGAAGAGATGAATAGACAAGTGAAAGAATTTTTGAATAAAAGGTTTAATTAGAGAGAGCTTGGTCCTTGCGTAGTACCTTCTATATGCTATAGTACCTAAGAACAATGGATAATGAAGGATGTGTACTTATTCTAGGGAAATCAATAGGATCACAGTGAAGTATAGGTTTCCTTTACCAAGAATGGATGATATAATGGATTATTTGAGTAGAAAAAAGTATTTTAAAAAGATAGATTTGAAGAGTGGCTATCATCAAATCAGAATCAGAGAAGGGGATGAGTGGAAGACTGCATTCAATAAAAATTAAGGATTGTATTAGTGGTTATTAATGTCTTTTGGATTGAATAATGCACATATTATTTTCATGAGGTTGATTAATGAGGTAATTAAGAAATTATTGGGTAAGTTTGTAATTGTTTATCTAGATGAAATTTTGTTTTTTAGTAAGGAAAAGGAGGAGCATTTCATGCGTCTGAGACAAGTGTTGCAGAGGTTAAGAGGATAATTTGTTCATAAACATCAATAAATGTACTTTCATGAAGGAAGAACTTGTGTACTCGGGTTTTGTGATATCTTCTGATGGTTTGAAGATGGATCCTGAGAAGGTTAAAGCATTGTCAATTGGCCTACACCTAACATAATTGGAGAGGCAAGATCATTTCAAGGATTGGATAGTTTCTACCAAAAGTTTATTAGGAATCTCAGTTTGATCTGTAGTCCTATGACTGAGACAATGAGGGGAAATAGAAAGGATTTCAAGTAGAGACATGAAGCAAATAAGAGTTTTGAATTTTTGAAACAAAAGGTGACTAAACAACTTGTGTTAGCTTTACCTTATTTTAATAAGGTATTTCAAGTGGAATGTGATGCAAGTGAGAGTGAAATTGGAGTAGTACTAACTCAAGAAGGTAAACCTATTTTTTTTAAATTTTAGTGAGAATTTGAATGATGAAAGGAGAATATATTTAGTTTATGATCAAGAATTATATGCCATAATTCAAGCCTTGAAGAAGTGGAGACATTATCTATTGTCGAAGGAGTTTGTGTTGTATACCGATCATCAAATATTGTAATATTTGAACATTCAAGGTAAGTTGAAATAGAGACACATGAGATGGGTTGAGTTCTTGTAGATTTATACTTCTGTGTTGAAGCATATAAGTGGTAATTCAAACAAAGTTGTTGATTCTTTGGGTAGAAGAAGGAATTTATTGATAGCGATGAGAGTTGAGGTGATGGGATTTGATGAGTTGAAGAACTTGTATGATGATGATCCTGATTTTGTAGAACAATGGAAATATTGCAAAGAACCTGTTGTTGCAGACTGAAGACAATGGTTGGATTATTTGATTCAGGAAGGTATTTTATTCAGAGGAATTTAGTTGTGTATACTAGGATTTTTATAGGAGACAATTTGATTAAGGAAAATCATTATGGAGGATTAGCTGGACACTTTGGAATTGACAAGACAATGGCTTTGGTGAGTGAGATTTATTTTTGGCTTTAGATTCACAAGGATGTCAAAAAATTTATTTAGAGTTGTATAGTTGGTCAAGTTACTAAGGGAAGTAGTTAGAATACCAGATTATATATACCTTTGATAGTGCGAGAGAGACCTTGAGAAGACATTAGCATGGATTTTGTACTTGGATTTCTAAAGGCACAAAGAGTTAATGATTATATATTTGTGATAGTGGATATATTTTCAAATATGTCACATTTCATACCTTGTAAGAGGACTACCGATGCAGTACATATAGCTGAATTATTTTTCAGAGAAGTTGGGAGATTGCATTAATTACCTAGAAGCATAGTTTCAAACAGAGATAGTGAGTTTGTTGGCTACTTTCAGAGAACACTTTGGAGGAAGTTGAAGACTAAATTGAAGTTTAGTTCTACATTTCATCCACAGATAGATGAACAAACAAAGGTAGTAAATAGGAATTTGGGGAATTTTTTAAGGTGTTTGGTTGGTGAGAAGACTGGGAATTGGGATTTAGTCCTAGAACAAGAAGAGTTTACATATAATAATTCAGTGAATAGGAGTACATGGAAGAAACCATTTGAGATAGTTAAGTTGGGATGAATCCTAAAGGAATATCAGAGTTGATGGATACCAATTATGAAGTCAAGAGGAGTGCAGAAGCAGAGATGTTTGCTAATCACATAAAGTCATTACGTGATCAAGTGAAAGATTGTTTGGGGATATGAATCAGAAGTACAAGGAGAGAGCAGATGAAAAGAGGACACATAAGAAATTCAAAGTGGGAGATGAAGTGATGGTATATTTGAACAAGGGTGTATTTACTATTGGAACGTACAATAAGCTGAAGATGAGGAAGTTTGGACCTTGCAAGATCTTGAATAAATTTGATTCAAGGAATGCATATGAAGTTGAGTTGCCAAATGACATGGACATATCACCTATATTCATTGTTGTAGACCTCTATTTGTAGCATGAGACAAATTTTAGTGAAGACAATGGACCAGTTATGGAGAAACAATATCCTAAGAAGGATTTGGATGAGATTGAAGAAATTTTGGATCGCAGAGTTGGTAAAAGAACTAAAGGCAGCCAATATTTTTAATATCTTGTGAAGTGGAAGAACAAACCAGTTAAAGATTCTTCATGGATTTATCAAGATAAGGTTAATCATCTTGGTTTCCTTTTAGACCCAACAAAGTGAGAGGCTCACTTTTCAATAACCCCAAATGTCTAATGCAGGACCATCTTGGGTTCTTTGACAATCTTGCATTAACCAAAAATATTTCTATTTTTAGTTGTTCCTATTTTTTAGTCCCTATGTTTTCAGTGGCATTCCTTCGATTTGGATTATCTTTAGTTGCGTACCTCATGGAATTTTCTTCACACCGTGTTTGATCATCATTTGGGTTCGCACCTTAATCCATTTCTTCTGGATGGAGATTTCTTTTAATTTGGCCCAAGGCTATTTATTCTTCATGTTCCATGACTTGATGGAGTTTTCCGATCTTACAAACCTTTTCCTTGGATTGTGTACCTTCTTATCATATCATTCGATGTTTGTGGGATTGTTGTTGGCCCCCCTTTGGGTGTGCACATCATCTTTTTCCTTTCTAGGGAAGTTCTTCTAGATTTGGGTCCTATCCTTGTTTTGGTATTACATTTTCCTACCTTGAAGAATGTGATAGATCTTGGCCGACTTGTTTGCATTAAGAACACCTATAAATTTATGTAATTGATCTCTAGTTTGGGAAATCTTAGATAGATAACCATTCTCATTAAGGATTATTCTTCCATGGCTGCACCAAGTGGTATTCGAGAAAGATTTCAATTCTGTTGGGGCAAATCATGGTTCTTGAGGTTGCGACGTCCTAAATTAATTTTTTGTGGGGTAGAAGAGTGAGGATCTAACCAAAATTTGGAGATGAATTGCACTAGATAACATAGAGAGGACATGCTAGAGGTGGAAGGAGAGATGCATATCCAAATATTGTGGATATGTTGAGACAAATTGTAGATAGATTAGAAGTTGTTGAAATGACCCAGAGAAGAGGTCGACATATAGAAGATGTAAGTGATGAAGAGGAAGAAATAAATGAAGAAGTACCTGAATGGGGTGATGTGCAACCTGAACCTAAATTGAACAAGGTGATGATAGGTTTATAAAAGCCCTAACTAGGGTTAATGCAATACCAAATTTATATCACTTGATTATAATGGAAACTTACATTCAGATGAATTACTTGATTGGATCACAAAGATGGAGAAGTAATTTTATTATGAGGTTACTGATGATGATAAGAAGGTGAAGTATGCTTGAAAAAATTTGAGAGAACATGCATCTTTATGGTGGGAACATTTGCAGATTGATCAATAGAGAAGAGGCAAGGAAAAGATCAAATCATGGGATCAGATGGTGAAAAAATTAAAGGCTAAGTTCTTACTTGTTGTTTACCAAGTAAGTTTGTTTAGAAAATTACAAAACCTAAAGAAAAAGGATCTTAGTGTGAAGGAGTATACTAAGGAATTTTATAGGTTGGATATCATATCTAGTCATACTAATGATTATGATGAGAGGGAAGCAAGAAATATTAATGGTTTGAGAACATCTATTCAAGATGAGATCAGTTTGGTTAAATTACAAAGTGTAGAGGAAGCTTATCAATATGCCCTAAAAGCTGAGGAGAAATTGAACAAAGGCAAAGAGGAAGAGGTGGAAGATTTTAGAGAGGAAGACAATTTGTTGGTGGTGGAAGACATCATGTAGATTAGAATAAAGGAAAGGAAGAATTCAAAAAATAGAGTTCATACCGAAGAAATGACATAAATTTCCATAGAGGTAGTGGATCGAGTAGTTACAAGAGAGATGTCAGAATATTATTTAGAGGAACCTATTTCAAATATGGTGGATGACACTGAGCCTTTGAGTGTAATCAAGGTAATTTAGATAAGAAAACAAAAAATAAGGGTAGATCTGCTTATGTGAAGAAAGAGCCTATTGAATCTTTTAATCAGCCAGAGGATAGTGAAGCCCTAATGGTGAGAAGAGCTTTATGTCATGAAGAGATAGGTCAAGAAACATTTCTAAGGAAGAGTTTGTTCAAGACAAGATGCAAAGTGGAAGGAAAATATTGTAAAGTGATCATTGACAGTGGCAGTTCAGACAACCTAGCCTCTGAAGATTTGGTGAACAAGTTGAAGTTGCAAAGATTGAAGCATCTGAAACCTTATTAGATAGAATGGATAAAGGATGATCATAAGGAACCGGTAAGTGAATAATTTTTGGTGAAATTGAAGATATGATCTTATCATGATGTAAGTGGCCAACTTGTTTGCATTGCAAACATCTATAAATTGATTTATTTGGTCTTTATTTTGGGAGCTATTGGATAGATAACCTATGGTAGGTTAGCATTGTAAATAATCTTGAATTCAATATGTAATTAGGATTGTATGTCTAGAATGTAAGTCTACATGTTGCTGGCCAATTTGATGTAATTTCATGAACTAGCATTAATGCAAACCTTTGATCTTTCTTTCTCTCTATCCATTGTCATTTGAATTGTTATTTTCGTTGTGTAATTCTCACTACATGGTTAAGTATTCTTATTGAGGATTCTTCGTCTGTGACTACGCCATGTGGTTAGTTTTATGGTGTTTGTAATGTCCCTGGGTCGGTGTAAGAGTTTTACTGTGCATTGGTTCTTTGGGCGAAGTCACCGACTAACTTTTATAATTATAGTTGCTTGTTGTTGGCTAATGCTATTTTGGGATATTTTTATTATAATTGGTACTTTTAATATTTTTTATGGGACTATAGTTTTAAAGTTTATTTTTTAATTTTAAATTAATGTTTAATGTGCTTTATATTTTTAAAAGTGAGTTTTTCTAGTATATCCAAAAAGAGAGTTCATGATTATAATTCCATGCATTCTTATTTACTAATTTTATGACATTTTTGAAAAACCCTTATGACTGAATTCAAATTTGATTCATGGAGATAATTTGGTTGGGAATAATTTTGTGGGTATTTTCAAAACGAATTTCTCACATCGAACCCCTTCCTTCAAAATTTTATTTTAATTGGTGAGGTATTTCTCAACTTATTGTCATTTCATAATTTTGGGCAAATAGAGTGTAATCTTGAAATTTATATATAAATATTTGATGGTATTTGATTTATTGGTTTTTTAATTGATTGGAAATCCATTCTTTGACAAATTTTACCCTCTTGCAAACAAATTTGAGTTAAATAGATAAAGATTTGATACTTTTTGGGGGAATCTGGGAAACAAGGGTTTTATTGTTTTCAAATGCTTCCAAAATTCGTTAATGTGATTTAATGGATAAAATTAGTACATTTTTGGGGTTAAAATCTATTGAGGACCAATTGGTTTTCTTGGATTTGTGATTTATTGAGTTTGAAATTTTAGTGATTTTTGCTATGAGGTATGTCTGCATCTAGTTTTGAGAAATTTCATCATCATATGGGCTTGGATGGGAGGTAATATGGGAATTATGTGAGATTTTATTTTATTGATAGAATTTTATAATTTTGAAGTGGATTTTTTTGATAAGTTGTTGGTAAATGAATGTGCATGTGTGGATTACCAACATGTGCTTGTACGTAACCAAATCCAGACAACCCTTCATCCGTATGTGAATGAGATGTTGAATTAGGAGTCTTAGAAATGTTAGTTTGATTTATTTACTGTATGAGATTTTATGCTTCTTTGTATGTGATTGGCATGTCTTTCCAATTTGAGTTCATTTGGCTCCTTCCATGGTTTCAATTTGTGCATTGCGGGTTGTGAATCCAAAAAATGCTTTGTGTGAAATAAGTCAATGTTTGGTTAAAAACATTATGGTTATGGTAGTGTATGTGATTACGTATGTTGTGAGTTTGGATTCCAAACCAATCTGAACTTGTTACAATTGGGTATTATGTATACTTGGTTGGTTCTTGTGGATTCTGGGTGGCTTATGTTTGCATGAGCATGACTTTTTTTATATTGATTTTATGTGGTGGATATTTTTCTTATGAGGGAAGTGATATGGCATTTCATTTTTTTTATGAGATCTCCCTGTGTAATGGATTGCTTATGTATATTCTCCCTCTCTAGTACTTCTATGGTTTTCTATGCATGGATGGGAATTTTTTTATGGTTGCCAAGGGATATGCTAACAATGTACCATGCTTGTTTTTTGATGAGATTCATGGTGTTGTTACTAATGGTTATGCTAGTAATTTTTATATTTATTGTGTTGTGACATCTCATTGTATCCCATGTGTTTTTTGAATGGATGTTTAGCCAATTATGGAAGTGGCTCTCCAATGGGGGGACCCAGGTACAAAGGGTCCACAAAAGTAACCCATTAAAGAGTGTTAATAAAGTGAAAACATAATGAATACTAAAATAACGGGGTTAAGGAAAATAACTAAGAAAGAGAAATACTAATATTGATGGCTTGGAGATTGCTGACCATGTTTGAGTTGGCCTGGAGAGTAACTGGTCATAGATACCTCCTATGTGCCTTATGGACCTGAATATGCCAGCCAAAGATGTAGTGGAGAAGTGGCTATATCAAGATCCTTCTCAAAATGAGAGGATTTCTTAGTGCAATATGTGTGAATTGTGGTTGTGTTATCTGTAGACACACACTTCAATAAATCATTATATGGTTAATCTACGAAAGCATATAACTTATGAAAATAACAAAAAATCAAGAGAAGTAAACCTATTGCCTTCTAGTAGGTAGGAGTGTAGGCTTTCTCTAAGGTCATCAAAAACCCAATGAATATAGACCTATTTTAAATGAAGGATTTAAATGATGATTTAAGCTAAATGATATGCAAATACAAAAAGTTTTCAATCCAAAAGATTAACTAAGATAGATTTTAATACCCAAATTGAAATGTGATCCTAGATTGTGATTGAAAATGCTTTTGAAAACAACTAAACTATCTAAAATGCTAAAATGCTAAATGATTGAATGCTAGGATAAATGATAAATAAAATATGCAGAATAAAAATACTCAAAATTTGGGATCCTTTGTGAGGAAATGAAGCTCACTTTTATAGAAAACCTCTCTCGAATCGATGATCGAGATTGAAAGCTGACAAATGGATGAGATTGAATTCAAAGAAACACAATCCATGTGCATGGAAGATGATTGGTTGAGAGAGTTATTTAACTGAACTGACTGATTAGTCATTAGGAAACTTCCAGAATCAATTTTCAGTTAACTGAACTATTTCCAAGATGAGAAACAGAGAGGAACTAGTTAACTGAACAAGACATATCTGTTTCTATTTTGATGTTCAGTCAACTAAAATAATGACACAAAAATACTTTTTTTTTTTAATATTTAAATGCATTTTAACTCAAGTTTATTAATTTTAATTCCTTTTTTCATTTAATTGACAATTATCTATTTATTTAATCAATATACTAGGATATTAATTAAATAAATGACATAAGGTTTATTTGTTAATGTTTTGTGATTTTAGGATTTAATTAATTAATCGAGTGTGATGATAGATTAGGACCTAAGGTTTAGGTTAGATCAGACTGAGGATGTTGAATTGCCTTTAGGTTAGGAATTAGGATGATCAAGATTGGGGTTTATTTGATAGGAGATCAAGATTGGGGGTATAGGGTTTAGGTGAACATTTTTAGGTCATTACATTTGCCCCTCTTTGATTTGATGTGCGATCGACACATTGATTCAAAGACCTTTTAGTGATTAGATGAAGAATAGTTTGATGTGAAGCGATGAAACCATTATTTCAAAGAAGACCGACTCCGAGCTTGATTAGAAGAAGATCGATCAAAAGATATAAAACATAATGCTCAATTTGATTTGAAGCGATGAAACTGAACATTTGTCAGGAACTCCTAAACCTTTAGATAGGTTTGAACAGATAACCAGTTTGATTTGGAGTGATGAAACTGATTACCGTTAAGATATTTGACTAGCAAAAATTGACTTGATTTGAAGTGATGAAGCCAATTTGATCAATATGTCTGGTTTCAGAAATGAATGACTCATCTAAGACCAATCTTTTCTAGTTTTGAGTGTATCCATTACTATATAAGGCAATTGATTGGGTTTCCTTTGATTAAGGATGATCTCAACTTGATGTGATGCAATGAAGTTGAGATACCCCTAGCAATGGGGTCTTGTTTGATGATGTGATCACTAAATTGTTGATGTCCCGATCCTGCCCCCTCAGGAGCGAAATCAAAATATGGTTAGGTGCCCCAATTATCAAAAGTAATCCGATTGATAAAATGATTTAGGAAGAAGCTAATTTGATTGAGAAAATATTGCAAGTGTATAGGACCCATTCTGCACTTGTATTAAGGTCTTGATGACCAAGTGTGACCAAAATTATGGTAGGGTTGACCAACTTTGACCAAAATATGCCACATGGATTGTTGGGATGAAAATAATGAGATATTTTTTATTGGTTTGGAGTCCAAAAGGCTGATTGCACAAGTGGTCAACTATGTTTGACTAAAAAAGTCAACTATCAAATTTAGCAAGTAAAATAATCTTAGATTTCAATTTCAATCCTGAAAATAGAATTAGGATGATTGAAATAGCGAGGGGTGTGATTTCCACATCAATCAAAGCAATTTGAAAATTAGGTCAAAAACCTATATAAAGGCTAAAGGGGTTATTTCAATTCCTTTCATCCTTTTCAAACTTCAAACCTTCCTCTGACAAAAATGGTGGTCCCCGTCGATACTCACCGATTCGAGTGTCAACGACTACATAGTAGGCCCTGGAACTACCAAGAAATGATAAGTGCATGAGAAACCTCTCTTTTAATTTTAGTTTTGTGGTTTTTCATTGATTTTTCTGTATTTGTGGCACTTTTTTTTATTGTGAAACCACGGTTTCTCGTATGATTCCTGGGGAGGACTCGTACGAGAAACTGCTCCCAAATTGCAACTCATATCAGGGCATTAGTATACTCATATGCTCCTAACCTAGAGCTCGTATGAGTACCTTCAAAACAACACACTTTATTGTATGGTGAGCCCTAGATACTTGTATCAGGATTTTTACTCATAGAGGCCTTTGTGAATGCTCGTACGAGAATTGATATCAGTTTTGTACTCATATTGAAAACAATGTTTGTGTTTGAGATTTAAAATGTTAAATTTTTCTTTTTTTCATTGTTGATCTGAAATCTTTAGCATGTTGTACATCATTTTATCACTTCATCTGGTCACTTTGATAGGCGTACTAATGTTTTTTTTTTTTTTTCTTCAGGTGCAGTTTCTTGATATCGAGTTTAGGATCACTTATCCATTGATGTCACACTTGGTGGGCCAGCTGGATGATGATCAAAGGTCAATCATTGATGCGTGCAATTTAGATTGGTTGATGGGGATCCCTAAGATCAAGGTGAACCAAAAAATTCTTACCATATTAGTAGAGCAGTTTCACAGTGAGCATAACACATTCTACATGTCCACTGGTGAGATCACAATGACGTTGGATGATGTATACCACATCCTTCAAATTCCATTCTAGGGCCCACAAGTGCAATACGAGGCAACACATAGCCCTGGCATACTAGAATTACGTCACATCTTTGGCGACAATGAGATTTTGGAGAAATGGATATCATGGGACACCATGATGGCCATGTATGTTGACTAGTTCCCCTTAGCATGTATCATTATTCTCTGCATCCTTATTCTATATAGGGGTCAACAGGGGTTTCAGTCAGGTTGGGGTTTGGTGTTAGAGGAGCTACTAGATAGACTAGTGAAGCTCGGGTGGGGTTTGTGCCTATTGGAACACTTATACCATGAGCTCCATGAGATTGTATATTGTGAGGCAAAGAGCCTCAGAGTAGGAGTGTTGATACTACATATTTGGGCATGGGAGCATATTCCCATTTGTATCACAGTGGTTGATGATGCCCGCTAGGAGGGGAATCCCTTTATCTATAGATATGCAAGATTAATTACATAGCCCCATTTGGGGAAGAGAGATTACTGGCGTCGGTAGTTTGATGATCTTATAGTGGTTACATGGATTCCATAAAGAGGGATAGAGGAATAGGGTGACTAGCAGTCATAGATCTGTGAGATGTTCATGACTCATCCATTGATCAGATGTACCCCTTAGTTATAGAGATATTTGTGGTGTCTAGGGTGTACAGAGGGTTTGGGAGGCCACAAGTAGTACCAAAAAAGTTTTCAGGCACAGTACCATGCACAGTTTAAAAGTTGGTACATGCTACTTTGGTTTTCAGGTGCCACAAAACAATTTGCACGTGTTAAAGGAAAGTTGGTAGGTGTCACTTCACCATGAAAAAGTTCTGTCACTGTTTGATTGATTTTTAAAAAATTTAGCTTGTGATAAGATCTTAAGGATGTTTTCTTGTTTGAAAAATGTAGAAAAAAACACAACACACACATAAAAGTTTGTTCCATTACTCCTAAAACCATACAAAGTGTATGTTCTTAGAGGTTTTCACAGGTCTTTAACAAGAATAAATTCCAAACAATCTACCTAGGGCCAGATTGTCTTGTAAATAATGGATCTAAAAGGTAAGCTTTCTATTTAACCAGGTTTTACTTTAACTTCGGTTCAAACAAATGATGAGTTTTATACCGCATTACAAGGGCCTCCCACATACATAAAAACACGATTTTGTGCAATCTCAAAGGCCTACTAGAGGAGGTGAAAATTCTCAACATCATTTTTTCACCCCCCTTTTGAGGATGAATGTGTTTTTATTATAGTGGGTAAGATTTACCACGGCTAAAATGGTCGTCTCCCACTTGGGTCATTCCCTCTCACCGTCCTCATCAGGATGTACTCAGGAGGTAGGCCCTCTATAGCTCTAACATGTTCATATAAAGAAATAAATGAATCAAATATGTAGGTTTAAGAGTTTGATTCACTCAAAGAGTGAATAGCATATCCCTACTACTTTCTTCTCTTCCAAACACATTTAACGAGGTTAATTCTGACCTCTTGAAAAGGAGGTTTTAAAAATTAAGTGTTTGTTTCATTCCCTAACCTTTCTTTCTATCCCCAAATCTGACATGTTTGGCATTTTGATCAACTTAAAAAGTTGAGAGCATAGGCCTAATGTCTCATTTGGTGAACATAATAGGCTTTATCATAATTAGACTAGTTTGGAAAATTTGAAATGCCACATGTTAAGAAAATGAAAGCTTGATAAGGAAAATACCTTTTCATGTAGCTAGCAAAGGCTAGGTGCTTTTATGAGTATTTTTACTTCTTTTTTCACTCACCTAGTGGCGATTGTTCCCTCTCCTTCTCCTCCAACAAAGTTAGTCAACACAACCACCGAAGTGAAAGAAAAACCAAATTGAAACCAGATACAATTAAAGATCTTTTCAAAATTTAAAGTTTATTTAAAGATCCTAAAACAAATTTGATTCAATTAAGAGTAGGAAACTTAATTTTGTAAGATTTTACAATTTTAAAAAAAGTTCATAAAGCTTTTCCTCTTCCTCTAAACTTTCCAAAATGATCAAATTATGAACTTCTTTTGCATGTTTTTAAAGACGTCTTACCTCTTTATCCTCCTTGTAGACTCTTTGCTTGAGTTTCTTCACCTTTGCATGTCTGGTCATCTGCAATTTATCAAATACACAATCTTAGTTCTCTATTTCTAATAATCTGCAAGCTGAAAAACATAGAGAGCTCTAAGCGTCATTTAACATGATAATAAGTGTTTCTTTAATGCTATCTACGTATTATTTTGCAGGTCTTCAAGTGGTATTTTGGAAACTACTACGTGCTACTTAAAACATATCATGCGTAAAATAAAATTTAAATGGCTTTATAATATAGCACCAAAGATGTCAAATAAACAATAGCAAGTGTTACGAAATAGATTTCAGGCACTACTTGACTATGCAAAGGCATTGTTTCTCTGTCAAAGGCATTGTTTCTCTGTCAAAGGCATTATTTCTCTATCAAAGGCATCACTTCAGATTTTGTACGCATTGAAAGAAGGTAAGAGATAAAATAGAAGTGATTCTAAGCATCGCTTTGTTGTGTACATGCGACTGGATTCACCTCATAGGCATCGCTTTACTTGAAAACTATAAAATTAAACAAAAAATGTCACAAAAACATGCAAATTATGATAAAAATCGGAAGGTAGAGGCTCAAGGCCCCACAATGGGCACCATTTGTGTATATGTGAATAATACCTTCATGAAATTAGTTTGAATACTATCAATTCTATAAAAAGATAATCTAAATATAAGCAAAGAATTGACAAATAAACAAGAAACATTCCATGGCTCTATAACTAAGCATTCTAGTGGAGATCTCAGCCTTAATCTCCATTAGTGAGAGTCCTAGAATGAGAAATGATGATTGATATGCTTAAGATAGCTCTCAAATTCCTCAAATTGTCATGAAATTCATTCAAATTTTCTCTCACAATTCCCTATTATGATCAAAATGCTTATGATCTCAAATAATTTCTCTATAGTGTAGATGCAATTTCTCATGAATGTCTAGGATTCTAATAATGTTATCAAAATGCTTGGTATTTATAGGATTTCCCAAGGGTAGGAGGTAGAGTTAATTTGATCATGATTCAAGCTTGGTTGAGTTGAAGGCTTTCAAATGGTTTCAAATGGAGAGACCATTTAAATGTTGGTCTCAATGGTTGGGACAAAGAGACAAATTGAGTGGTGAGGATGTTAAAGGGTCAAATGAGTGATCAAGATTGTAAAGTTTGGAGTGATCCATGTGCTTTCAATTATTGATTCTCATTGGCTCTTCAATTTATCGTCCCCTTTGTTGAAAGAAAATATGATTTAACTAATTCAATTAATTAATTAAATTAGCCATGTAAGGGAATGGGTCGAATTTGATTTTTGATTTAAACTATATAACTAATTGATTAAATCAATTACATAGTTTTGATAAATCCCTTTTAAGCTTAGATTTAATTAATTGATGTCTATATTAATTAATCCTTTGATTTTTATTTTATTTAATCCCATTTGATTTGATTAGTACACCTGACCAAATTTAGGTATCTACAAATGCCCCTTTTTGAATCGATGTGCGAAGCGCATGGATTCAAAGAAAATCGATGTCCTGTTCTAATTAACTGATGCTTGATTGATTGATTGATTTGATTTGATTTGGTGATAGATTTGATGTGATAACCTTATGTAAAATGAACTACCTGATGTGAAACCCTGATGATAAACAACGTAGAAATGCCCCACTGATAGAAAATCAAAAAATTTAGTACCCTAGATTTAAAAATTTCATTGTGAAACCATGATGAAAAATCATATTTTGACAATATGATGCCCCCTCAGAAATGAAAATAGAATTGATATCAGAAGCAAAAATATGTTGAAGAACAGAAGTACTAGGTTAATTCTGATTTCATTTCAGAAAATAGTGATGTGAGGTTGATCGCAAAATGCCCCAATGATGAAAAATTGCAATTTTAAGGCAAGAAAGTGTGAAAAATAGCTTGAAATTAGGTAAAAAGTATAAATATGGGTAAAAATGTCATTTTTACCATTCATTTTCACTTTCTACCCTTGATTTTTTCTCTAAGCCTTTTGGATAATTTGATGATGGTGGTCCCGATTCGCGAGCATCGATTTGAGTGAGGACACAGATATCAGAGACCTGCTGACTATGGACCTCTGGTGAGTGTTTCCAACCTCTTGGTGCATTTATTACTCCATTTAATGCTTTGAAATGATCATTTCAAGTTTAACTAGGGTTTTTTTATTGAAACTTTTGCCAAGTAGCACATAGGTTAGTTTTAAATATCTCGTAGCAACCCAAAATTATGCTTCTGTGTAGCCAAGTAGCCCGTACTAGAACCGAAGTTATGCTTAGAAAATCCTTGTTTTAACTTGTAGGATAGATGAAATGACACGTATGAAACCCTAGGTAAAAATCCCAAATCAAATAGTGCATATGAAATGTTAAGTTGCACATATGATGTAAAATGTTGCGTATCATGCAAAATGACGCCTGGGTAAGGAAGGATGAAAAACTAGATTATTTTTGGTCGTCTCAGATAGGATGAACATTGGACTGATTGTAAAGATGTGTAGGTTTGATTTAGTGATTAAACCAATTGTTTAGGATGTTTAGGATAATCACTTAGATGGATGTTCAAAATATCAATCAGATAGGGTAGGATAAGATAACTGATATATTCTCCCCTTCTCACGATATAGAGTTAGGAAAAATAATTGATGTGCTCAAAAAGAGCGATAGGTTGATTTGATGTTTGATTAATTTAGAATAATCCACTAAAATGGTGATACTAATTGAATTCACTTGATTTCAAAATAGGCATGATTCTAGATGTTGTATGTCCAAGGTCTACCATCTTGGCTTTCAGACATGGTCCATTGTTTGACTGGGCACGAGAGACGTGTTATCGATTGGTGTGACTCATTTTTCCTACTTGAGTTACCACGGTTTTAGATGAACCGAGGGTTACTAATAGCTATGGTAGAGCGATGACACTCTTACCATAATACCTTCCATTTTCCATTAGGATAGATGACTATCACACCTGAGGACATGTATAGGCTGCTGAGGATCTCGAATCAAGGAGAGTGGGTATTCTATGATCAGGTTTACGATGACAATGCATGCAGACAAGTGTTTGCAGATCCTACGATTAGAGATGATAATATTCCATGGGTGTAATTTGTTGCCTTCTCACCTCTTGTGACAGTTTTAGGTGCATTGATCGGTAGATTGTTGTTACCAGATCGTTGAGGACATGGATTTTTTGTGGGTTGGGGTCAGATTCTCAAGGACATGATCACAGATCCACAAAGATTTGATTGGGGTTCTCGCATGCTTGCACAATTATATCACGAGTTACATCATGTTGTATATAGAGGGAGTGCCACACTTTTAGCAAGAGCTATTCTACTGCAGTTATGGACATGGGAGCTGTCACGGGTTTGATTCATGTTTCCACAATTTTGAATTAACAAGGGGTTAGTAGCACTGATTTGCAATGGGGGTTAAGCAATCAAAAATACTAAGAATTAAACTATGAACAATAAAATGACAAGAAATTAAGGAGGTATACAAATGAATGCAAACCAACAAAGCTTGAATCTTCTATTGTCTATCTACTCCTTCTAAAATGATTTTTGTGTGGTGCTCAGTATTGGTATTGGAAACGTTTATGGCTTGGGAGCATCGATAATATGATATTGAATGTATGATCGCAAGAAGACTTGATGTTAGAAACAAAGTAATGGCACACGAAAGCTTGAAATCCTGGATGTATGATTGCAAGAAGGGTTGATTCTTGAACCAATCTTCCAGAGTAATGACACATGTAAGCTTGAAATCCTTGATGTTTCAAATGGTTATGAAGGGTTGATTATATAGAATATGGAAATGATATGAACGGTTGAGATCAATACTAGAGATTAGAGGATGAACGGTTGAGATCAAAGGGAACTGGAGAAGCCATCAGTAAACTCCACCTCCTCAACTTGGAGAGAGGAGATAAAGTTTGGTTAACTGAACAACTGATTATGAGTTACCTTTTGAACTAAAGAGGTAATTTGGAGTTACCTTTTTGAACTAAAGGGGTAGGTGGAGTAATTCATGCAATCAAAGATCTGATCAAGAGTTCTCTTTTTTGAATTAAAGAAAGGATTTAATTGAATATTTAATTCATTTTTTTATAATTAAAGTATTCAAAATGTGAGATAATTGAATTCTTTTTGGTTTAGAATTGAATTATCGAATGGAATTAAATTAATTTAATTAGAATAATTAATTAATAAGTTTAAATATTTAAATTTAAACTTTAGGAAATTAAATTTAATTAATTAATGCAGATTAATCAATTAAGGTTAATTAATTAAATAGATATCAAAGGGAACTGGAGAAGTCATCAGTAAACTCCACCTCCAAAACTTGGAGAGAGGAGATAAAGTTTGGTTAACTAAATAACTGATTACGAGTTACCTTTTGAACTGAAGAGGTAATTTGGAGTTGCCTTTTTGGACTGAAGAGGTAGGTGGAGTAATTCATGCAATCAAAAATCTGATCAAGAGTTCTCTTTTTTGAACTAAAGAAAGGATATAATTGAATATTTAATTCATTTTTGTAATTAAAGTATTCAACATGTGATATAGTTGAATTCTTTTTGGTTTAGAATTAAATTATTGAATGAAATTAATTTAATTTAATTAGAAGAATTAATTAATAAGTTTAAATATTTAAATTTAAACTTTAGGAAATTAAACTTAATTAATTAATAGAGATTAATCAATTAAGGTTAATTAAATAAATAAAATTAATTATTTAATTAATTTTGAGGATTTGATTAGATGATTTGGGGAATGAAATTAGAAGAAAATAGATGCTTAATTAATGATTAAAAAACTATTAATTAATAGATGAAAATTAGTGTTTGTAATGTAAGGTCGCAAGTATGTCCATTTTAGGGTGTCTACATTTTCCCCTCTTGATACAATGTGATTCATCAAGTTGTGTCATAGAATTTTCAGATTTGATCCTGACCCAGCTTGCCCCAGTGATACCCAGTGGACTATATTCCCCCTCAACAAATTAAGCATAGAAAATGCATCAGACGAGCATTAATTTGTTAAAAAATTGATGATGGATGCATTGATTATATGATCTAATATGCACATGTTTTGCATTTTCCTTATGCAATAAATTAATGCAATATACTATGCACAAAATATCTAAGTAAATGCATGTGTTAGTTAGAAGAAAGTTAGTGTGAAGTTATCTCTAGAATCGATTAATTTCATTAGAATACAAATTTGATTGTTGATAAAGATGAGTCATATGAGTCCATTGTTGATTTCCGAAGCTCACGATTTTGACTTTTGATTAATTGGCTTGATCAATATTCGCTTGCTAATAGATTTGGATAGCTCATAAATCTGAGTCATATGAGTCCATTGTTGATTAGTGAAGCTCATGATTTTTACATTTATTGATTGGATTGATCACCATTCTCTTGTTGATAGATTGGCTTGATTTTATTACTTTGATATTTTGCAATTTTTTATTTTTTTGATGATGATTGATTTTTTGAGGACATTTTGCTCTTTTTAGGATTTTTTTTTATGACTTCTTAAGATTTTTAGGGATTTTTTTTCAGATTTCCCCCAGTCTAGAAAGGCAAGAAAATTATGGATTGATGGATGAACTAGTAGATGGATGAAGGTCAAAGGTCTCTTAGTATGTCTTGAAGTTGTTTGGATGCCAAGGACTATCCACAGGATGAGATAACATGTTTCTTTGCAAGATAAGGGATTGGTCATGACAAGATAAGATAAATATATGATGCATTTATTGACATGTGGTTGACAAGAGTGGACATGTCAAGAGGATGCTAAAAATAGCTTTTGCATTTTTTTATCTGTATTTTCTATCAAGACCAAGAGAGGGATTTGATAGGATAATGGTAGGACATGGATAGAGCAAGAAATATCAAGAATGGACAAGGGTAAGGGATGTGGATTCAAGACTATGAAAAGATAGGAAATATGGACCATAGGGATGTGGACAACATGAAGCATATAGGACATGTGATTATTCTAGGGAGATCCCTAGCCTTTGTCAAGATCAACGTTGGAAAAAAGGAAATATGGATGCTGATAAGATAAGGGATATGAGGGATATAGGTTAATGAAGGAAATGAAATGGATATGATATGATAGGAAAATATGGATGGAACATGCACCCATGTATGGAATGCAAGAGGTTCATAGATTACTCATGATGCCTATTTTCCAGGTTTTCATCATGGTACTTGCCCAATGCATCTATTTGCCAGGTTTTCACTAGTGGACGAATATTTTTCTCTTTCTTTCTTCTTCTTTATTTTTTTTTTGACTTTTTTGGAAGATAATAGACTCATGATAGGACATGGAGGAAGGAATTAAGCATGTTTCTCTTTAGATTGTAACCTTTTAATATGTGTTACAATAGATCATGGCTATTGAAGGTATGCTCATAGATGTTGATAGGGTGATGGAAAATGGGGATAAAATGGATGAAGTGGGATAGGGTAATAGTTTATGCGTAGGAATGGGTAAGAGGATATTGGATGGATGGAATAATGGAATATATGTGTTGGATAATGGAGGGATTGTGAGAAGAATTGATTTTGAGTGGATGGATATGTGGGAAAGAACAACATTGGAGTGATGAAGGAAAAATAGATTTTGGATTTGATCAAAGAAAAAGAGATTTTGGATTTGATGGAGGAATGGTTATGAATTTTGGGACATAAGGACCCAAAAAGGATTTGGAAGGTTGGAGACATTTAAATGTATGGATAGAGATTTTGGATGCCAACTTGGATTTTTCTCTGGGATACTGTGCTTCAAGAATATTCTTAGGAATCAACATGGATTTTGATTTTTTATTCTTTTGTGGGCCCTTAGAATGCATTGTTTATACAAGATATTTAGGAACCCATATTGATTTTGACTTTTATTTTTTTTCAAGTGGCCTTTGTGGCCTTTTGGACATTTATTTTTTCTTTTGGATCATATTTTCTTTATTTTTACATGTCAATTAGACTGGACATATTGATCCTTGACTGCATGTGGATTTCTTGACTTATGGAACTTATGTTTGGCATCCAAATTGATTTAAAGGGGATTGTGATTCATGGATGGATAATAATAGTATGGAGACTTTTTGGATGGATGGAAGGTTGTCCAAGATGTGTGCCTTTTCTGACCTTGATTTAGTAAAGGAAAAGTGGATTGTGAACTAGTGGATGAAGGAATATATGGACCTAAGATGGATGGAAGGGGTGAAGGTGAAGGTATATGCTTGGATTTGGATTTGGAAGGGGTACCAACATCTTCAAAATAAGTGTTGTTATGGAGTCCATGACCATTAGAACTTTCTTTGATATGAAATGGTTTTAATGTACTTTGCTAATGGAGGTCTAACCCTTTGACTTGATAATGCTTTCTTTGACTAGTAGGATACTTTCTACAAGACGCGAGTCCATTTTGAGGTGGATATGATATGGAAGAAACAATAGGATCATGAAGTGGACCATACCGGATGGAAGTAGAGGAATCCATTTGAAATGCATGGGGTTCATGAAGAACTTGCATAAATGTGTTGGGATCATGAGGGGGAGCAAGAGGAATGATAGGATCTTGTGATGGAATAGGAGTAGTGAAGGATCATTTGGTAGGATAGGATATTGTGGAGAAGATGGAGGATTAGGACATGGAGATGAAGGAATTGTAGGATCATGAGGAGGATCTAGAGGGATGATGTGATCTTGTGGTGGAGATGAAGGTGAAGGGATACTTTGATCTTGACTAGGAAGAGGAAAATTAGACTCCATTTTAGGGGTGATTTTCTCTTGACTGTGAATGTAATCCTTTCAAAGAATGGGAAGGATGTCATGATCTTGCTTAGGAATAGGAAGTGGAAGGTCCATAAGGCTTGGAAGGAAAACATTTGACTCAATTTTAAGGGTGAATTTCTCATGAAATTGGAGAGAAGCATTTGGGAGAATGGGTTGGATGTCATGATCTTTCTTAGGAATAGGAAGTGGAAGGTCCATAAGACTTGGAAGGGGACCACTTGACTCAATTTTAAGGGTGAATTGCTCATGATATTGGATAGAATAATTTGGGATAATGGATAGGATGTAATGATCTTTCTCAGGCATATGAAGTGGAAGGTCAATAAGACTGTGAATGAAACTTTGTTCTTGGGATGGAAGTGGATTATCTTGGATATGATGGACAAGGATAGTGGAATCTTTGTGAGTTTCTAGAAGTATAAGATCTTGGTCATAAACTACATAGGTTTGGTCATTCTTGGGATCTTGATCTTGATTTTCTTTAGGACTTGTTTCTTCATGCTTTGCATCACCCTCTTGACATAGAGTATCAATTGGAATATGTATGGTGGTGTACGCGCCTCTCTCCGGTTTCCCACAGCTTTCCAAGGGCAGGGGTTAGTAGCCAAGGTTCACAATTGAATGCAAATCTATTAAGCAATAACTACTAAACGAAATGATCGAAACGCGAGCAATAAAATGTACAAA
>MU225425.1:2044846-2081110 GCA_018584345.1 Thuja plicata
TGATTTGAGAAAGATGAAATTAGAAGAAAATAGATGATTAATTAATGATTAAAAAACCATTAATTAATAGATGAAAATTAGGGTTTTAATGTAAAGTTGCAAGCCTGTCCATTTTAGGGTGTCTACAGGTGGATTCTTGGAAGATTTCAATGTTTTGACATGAGGGAGAAGGATTTTGAATGGGACTCTCTGGAGTAGGTTCATCTATGAATGGAGCATATGGTGGTATTGGATCTAGGATAACTAAGTCGTAAAAGGGATTAACATTGAAATCTATTGTGGATAGCCCTTGGGAAGTCTCATCAATGGATATATCATTTGATAGGAATGGAAAATATTTCTCTTGTGATTCTTCAGGGGATGAAGGAGTAGTGGGAAATATGGAGGCTTTTTGTGGGACAACTTCTTCATAGGAGATAGATGTGTCAACAATGTTATTGTTTTGGAATGGACCCTTGCTAGACATGGGTAGATGATTTTGATCTTTCTTAAGAATATAATGATGTCTATGAATAAGTTTTTGAATTAAACTCTTGAAAGGTTTAGATTGGTCTCCCAAGGATGAAATATTTTCAATTGTGTTTATTTGGGAAATCATTGGTGCTGGGTTTGAGGAAATAAGAGGACGTTCATTGACTTGTGATGTGATTTGAGACATATAGTCAATATGGTAGGGATATAGGTCCTCTACAGTATAAGACTTTGGTTGACTTTGACTTTGAAGATCAACTAGATGATTTTGTAGGTCTTGAACTTGTTGCATGAGGAAATTAGGTTACCATTATTCATGTGCCAACTCCTGGAAAATTTCTAAATAGACAAGAGAGTTGTCATCATAGTAGTTGGGTTCTTGTTCTTCTTTGTATGGGGGAAATTGGTTATCATCTTTCTCTTTTTCCCATGGGAGAAATTGGTTAACATGGGATTCATCGGGTTGATTTCTAGCCTTCGACCTAGTACAAGGTCCTCCATAGGGTGTGAGAGACATGGTGTTGTCCAGATTTTTTGACTAAAACAAGTGATATAAAGAAAAAAAAAAGGATAACCTTTCTAGGAGAGTCTGATTTATGTTTGGACAAGGGTAATTCTAGGGACATATTTTTACTTCTCTTGATCATAAATACTTTGTGATGTAAGAATAGGATTCTTTGACTATTGCCTTGGACAAAGTCGCTGATAAAGATTGATGATTTTTGAGATAACAGGATCAAGATAATTTGGTCTAAACTTTTGAACTAACAATGTTTAGACAATAATCCTGCTTTCAAAGAAGGATGATCTTTGATGTTTAGAGATTCACACAATATTCTTCACATTTTTCTAGGATGTAGACACTGATCTTTTACACAAAATTGGGAATCTTTCTACAGTTTTTAGGTAAAAAAAAGATGTTTCATAGTTCCTGTTAAAGTGTAGCAAAATTAAACTGATTGTAGTAAAGTGATAGATCAACTACGGTAAAAAATCACCAATTGTGGAAATAAAAGGATCAACTTCAGAAATAAACGGGTCGATTGTGGTATAATTCCATCAGTTGCAGCAAGATGCAGACAATTGCGAAAAAAGGAGACAGTTTGGAAAAAGATCTCACATATGGTGTATTTGTTTGATAAAATTGATTTCTGGAACAAGGATTATTATTGCAGAATAAGTTTGATGTTGACAGTCTAGAATTGAACACATTGGACTTGTTTTTCTATTTTTTGATGTTGGTTTTGCATTTTTGGAAATTGATCATAGAACAAGCACAATAGACAATGTGTTTCGTAATCTATCAGGGGTCTTGAAACAAGGAAACACAATTTAATCTAGGTTAAAATTGGCTTCAAAATACAATGTTATAGGCCCAATGCTTGAATGTTTGTTAGCTCACACAACAAGTGTCACACTACTAGGGCACAAAGGTCCAGGATGTAGGCACCCGTATTTTTGCCATTGCCAGATATTGTTGCCATGATAGTGAAGATCTCTTTCACTACCACAATATCCTGGAACACATATGTTGGGGATCTTGGGGGGAAATTATGCAACCCCTTGCACTATAATAAGGTATTTTTTTGGAGGTGAATCTGGTTGACCTCTATTTAACAAGGTTGTAGTAGGGTCCGTGGCGTATATCAAATCAGTTTGTACATGTGTGACTCACTTAAGAGCCTAGTTGACCATGCTAGCTACTTAGATATATTCACCTGATCTAGGCTATCATCAACACACCTCACCTGAGCTTGGCTAGATATAAAATGAAACTTTGGTTCATGTCTTGTTTATATACCGATTGAAAGGATTATCGGTTTAAGGTCATTCTCTGAGGAAGAAGCGCATTCCCCAGACATGCCTTTCTCAAAAAGTATAAAGGGTTTTAATCTAATAGATTTGTGCAAGCACACCAATGACCAAGACACAAGGTTAATTTATTTAAACACCAAAATTCCAAGTGTGAACTAAGCTAATCACCCATACAAGCACCAATGTTCAATTTTAAAGCCCAAAGTAGGTGATGATTTGCTTGTTTGATTTTATTGCACCAAATTGAAAGATTTTTTGCCTTTGTTCAATGTTTTCACCACCATGTCAATTTTAAGCACCAAATTTGGAAAATTTAGGTTCAAAATGTTTGCATGCAATGTCTGTTTTAAGCACCAAAAACATAAATGAATGAATTTTAGGTTGCTTTGTTAATTGTTTCCTTGCCATAAGCTGTCAAAAAGTGATTAGCACTAAAATATTCTAACTAACAATTGAAGAATATCTGGCAACTTTGAAATTGTTAAGAGCGTTAAGGCTAATGGTAACCTTGTACTTAGCTGTGAAACATTTGATAGAATCAAGATACCTGTTGTAAACTTCGCTTTGATCTTCTGTTGTGATTGCCAAGATGGATTTTTGTTGCGTGCGGTAGTTAGCGGTTCTTCTTATGGCAACTATAAATGATCTAGCACATATGGTGCCTCTAATTATCCTCTTTTCCATTAGTCATTTTCTCAATCCTTTCCAAAAATGTAACTTTTTTTATAAGAAATGCTGATTTATGTGTAGAATTTTTTTTTTAATGAAATATCATAATTTTTTTTATAAAAAATCGTAAAAAAATTAGAAAAATCTAAAGTTTTTACTGTAGATCTCTCATGTCAACAAATACTTGCAAAACAAATTTTAGATCATAATTCCTTAATTTGTGCCCTAGGGACCCATTTTATCAGAACAACTAGTTTTAAAAGATCTATTATTTTTGCAAAATAATTTCATATAAATTAAAATCATAGAGAATAAACCCCTCTATAATTTCAATACCTTTCTAAAAATTTAATTTTTGTGAAAAGAAACTCTGATTTGTGCCCAGAAATGATTTTTAATGAAATATCATAAAAAATTATCAAAAAAATAAAAACCTCAGAAAAATCTGACTTTTTTTTTGTGGCCTCCTTAGATCAGCGTCAACCTGCAAAAAAAATTTCATAAAAATATTCCATGTGGTTTGAAATATATGACCAAATTTCACGCGGGCCATAAGTTCACGTCGAGTTCACCAAATGTCGCGGGTTTGAATCCTGTTTCCACAATCTCAAATTAACAAGGGGTTAGTAGCACTGATTTGCAATGGGGGTTAAGCAATAAAAAATACTAAGAATGAAACTACGAACAATAAAATGACAAGCAATAAAGGAGGTATATAAATGAATGCAAACCAACAAAGCTCAAATCTTCTATTGTCTCTCTCTACTCCTAAAATGTTGTTTGTGTGGTGCTTAGTATTGGTATCATCAATGTTTATGGCTTGGGAGCATCGAGAATATGATATTGAATGTATGATCGCAATAAGGCTTGATGCTAGAACCAATCTGATAGAGTAATGGCGCACGAAAGCTTAAAATCTTGGATGTATGATCACAAGAAGGCTTGATGCTTGAACCAATCTGATAGAGTAATGGCGCACGTAAGCTTAAAATCCTCAATGTTTCAAATGGTTATGAAGGGTTGATTATATAGAATATGGAAATTATATGAATGGTTGAGATCAATACCAGAGATTAGAGGATGAATGGTTGAGATCAAAGGGAACTGGAGAAGCCATCAATAAACTCCACCTCCTCAACTTGGAGATAGGAGATAAAGTTTGGTTAACTGAACACCTGATTATGAGTTACCTTTTGAATTGAAGAGGTAATTTGGAGTTACCTTTTTGAACTGAAGAGGTAGGTGGAGTAATTCATGCATTCAAAGATCTGATCAAGAGTTCTCTTTTTTGAACTAAAGAAAGGATTTAATTGAATATTTAATTCATTTTTGTAATTAAAGTATTCAAAATGTGAGATAATTGAATTCTTTTTGGTTTAGAATTGAATTATTGAATGAAATTAAATTAATTTAATTAGAAGAATTAATTAATTAGTTTAAATATTTAAATTTGAACTTTAGGAAATTGAGTTTAATTAATTAATGGAGATTAATCAATTAAATAAAATTAATTATTTAATTAATTTTGGGGATTTGATTAGATGATTTGGGGAATGAAATTAGAAGAAAATAGATGATTAATTAATGATTAACAAACCATTAATTAATAGATGAAAATTAGTGTTTGTAATGTCAGGTCAGAAGTATGTCTATTTTAGGGTGTCTATAGGAACATATCCCTATTTTAAGGCCGATTTCTACTAGACAGAGAGATCCAATATGGTTGTTTACATATTTGTATGAGGGCATGGTTGTCCAGACTTGATTGGGAAAGTTACATTTCTGGAGGTGTATGCTTGATGACATAGATCAGGTCATGTGGAGACCATATCTAGGATGTGAGGCTTGGTGTGAGGATGACGGTGAGTTTCCTTACATGTTTTCACCACGATGGATGGTAGGTCGGTCAACACTAGTGATAGAGATATTTTCTTTTACAGAGTATCTCGAACAGTACGGTAGAGTACATGACATGCCACAGGGTTTAGCATTATATTCTTGAGTACGTGTGGAGAAATCTATATGAGGTGCTCAAGTTGATTTCCAATATACCTGTGATGAGATTGATAGGTTAGGATATATCCAGTGGGACACACTTGATCACATAGTAGATTCTAGGATGTATGTAGATCATACATAGTGGTTTGCTTGACATAGGCTCCCACAGTTCACCGATCCTAGTGAGCCGATTCCAAATGTGGATGATCCTTCAGATGATGATGATGCCAATGGTGGTGGACAAGGAGGTGGAAGATTACAAAGGGTACCTAGGGTTCCTCAGGTTTAAAGAGATCCTCAGTGAGATCGAGGTAGAGGTAGAGGTAAAAGACATGCAGGTCCATGGAGGAGAGGTCGTCATGTTCGATCCAAAGGGGGTGGTTATGTTATAAGACTAGTACATCCAGTACCAGTAGCAGTATGGGGATAACATTGACAGATAGTTGCTAGACAGGCTCAAATTGTTTAGGCTAGGAAGGGTCTTGGTCCACAGATTCCAGCACAGTAGGTGCCATAGATTCATGTACAGACACAGGTGCATATTCAACCACAGGTTCTATTGCAGCCATAGGTGCTTTTAGTTCCTCAGGTTCCAATGTAGCCATAGGTTCCTTTATTTCCACAGGTTCTAGTGTAGCCAGGTACTATTACTAGATTGGAGAAAGATGTTCAAGGATTGCAGACTGGGTTGGCTACAATTACCACTAGGATAGATTAATTTGGAGCTATGATGCAGGCATTTATGGGCAAGATGGATTAGACATCCAGTGATGCTAGTTATAGTCAAGCTCCTCCTAATGCACATGATAGATCATCAAATAGAGATCTAGATGAGACAGGTGGTACAACAAGTGATACATGGACATGAGATGCAACATGTTCTCCTAGAGGGTCATGATTGATATTGATAGATCTTTGGATCACATGCATTTGTTTGATGTATCAGATGTATCTATTTTGATCAGGACTTTGATGTACCATTGTGCTATGATGTAGCTTGACATGACAAACATTTGATTTTCATTTGTTATGATGACTTGATCACTTTTGATTTCCATGATGATATATGAGACTTTCTTTGATGATATGATCCTATATGATGCAATTTATTTACATGCTATGGATGCAATGACTTATAAGTTATGATGTATGCAAATCTAAATGGTAAATGCAATGCAATGAACTTAAATGAATGCGTGTTCTTTTTGGTATTTTGAGATGCAATATATGTATGAGATGTACTTATATGAATGATGAATTGTCTTTAATGATTTTGTATAATGAATAATGTTTTATGATATATGACTTGTAAATAATGTTTAATGATTAATGAATGCAATGGTAAATGCACAAGAAAGTCTCCATAGTTGATTTGAATAAGGATTTTGATGATCAACTCTTTGAATAATTAACCCCCTTTTTGATGATGTTGCTACCCCTTTTAACCTAGGAAAATCCTTTAAATGCAATGTTATCTAAAATGCAAATGCAACTAACTGTCACTTTTTCTTTCAAAAGAAATGCAAAAGGAGATATATTTTTATAATTGAGCCTTTGTGAACAAGGACAAAGTAAAATCATCACTGATTGGATAACCACATCATGATAATATAAATACTTCTTTTGTCAAACTTTAATCAGTTGAAACTAGTATAACCCTCACCAGTTGAAAAATCAACTATGGGAGTCTGAATACCGGTTTCATCAGATTCAATGTTGCAACTGGATGTTGGTATTAAGATATAGAAGATCTAAATATCCAAGGTATCCATTTGCGTAAACAAACAAATGTCAAACCTCCTCCATCTATGAATTTCCTCGATGATTCTTTGATGACCATGTCATTAGATGAATTCACATATTTTGGTGGGTCTTCCTAACAACAATCACACAGAAATCAAGAAATATCATGTCATCATCATCACCAATCTAGTCGAAACATCCTTGATTAGATAAAAAGAACATGACTCAATTAACATCATCAAACTCACTCAATATCATCACCCTTAGCAATCAATTTGACCTTGTGCACTAACTTATAATGTCATAGCTTTTGGGAAGCAAAAACTACCACAAAGCATGTTCACTCCATGAAACTGTAGTTTAACTCATATTTAACCAAGGTCATGCTTAGGTAATAAATTGCTCTTTCTTTGCCATCTTCATCTTCTTGTGCTAATAGAACCCCCAAATAACATTCTATTGCTGAAATGTACAATAATAAGGGTTTATCCTTGATGGGTGACATCAAAATAGGTGGATTCATTAAGTATTTCTTAAAGAGCGCAAAAGATTCTTCACATTGATCATCCCATTTGAAGATGGTATCCTTGTATAATAACTTGGTGAAAGAATGACATTTTTTTTCTGATTGAGATATAAATATTCTAATGGATTGGAGCCTTCCTCGTAATGATCTCATTTATCTAATGTTCTTAGGTGTGTTCATCTCCATAATTGCTTGAACCTTTTCCAGATCTACCTCAATTCCTTTTGCTGAAACTATATAACCCAATAACTTTCCAGATTGGACACCAAATGCATGCTTTTGTTAGAAATAGCTGAGAGAGGGGGGGGGGTGGGTGAATCAGTGGTCTCAAAAATATTCCAATAAATCAAACCAAAAACTTATTACCACAATATTAAGCCTCTAGTTATCTTCAGTCCTACAAGATGTATGTCGTGAAATATACTTATCAAATAACTACTACTCAGAGTATTCTGTTAAACCTTATTCTTAATGTTTACCGAATAGCAGTCTTTCATTTACCGAAAAATAGTAAATTGCTTAGTGTATACTGATCAATCTAGATTAGTTATGTGTAATGCAAAACACAAAAGTAATGACTCCTAAACACATTGACACATGGATTTTTAACGTAGAAATCCTATTAAGGGAAAAACCACTTGGGACCGGTAACCCAAAATTTTCACTCTTTTGAAGTGAGCTTGGTGAAGAGCCAACCCTATTAAAGGTTATAAACCCACTCTTAGGTGTGACCTTGTTACAGGATTTAATAGATTAGTTTGTCACTTGATATCAGGCATCTCTAACCTACCTTCTATGACCAAACCCAATGTAGTTTGTCAAATGGTATCTAACATCTCATGCTATCTTCATGATAAAACTTTTGGATATTCCTTGGGATGTATCTCAATATAGAAATGATATTTAAATCCTGCTCAGTTAAGAGACTTTCTGAATCAATGGTTAAACTAAAATAGTAAATGATTTGTTCACATATAAAACTTATACTTGCAACTTTTCAGATCTATTGTAAGCTCATTAAACCATTCTGATCAATATATCTTTTCAATACCTTTTCTCCACTTCTTTCTTCTTGGTGATGTTGTGCTCTGTTGCTCCGTGTCCATAGAAATCTTTATCTCTTTCCTCATCTTGATTGATCAGGACTGTATGAAGTTTTTCTTCATCAGTTTCTCTTCAACATCCTCTTTTTCATTCACTCCCCTTAATTCATAATGAATTAAGTTGTCTCTTTATAGACATGATATCACCATTTCTCTCTTCTTGATTTTCTTGTTCTTGGTGTGACCTAAAATCTTAGAAAATATTGATTTAAAGCATAACTCCTATTTTATCTCGTAGAAATATTCTTTCCAACTGGATCAAACAACTTTATATCCTTTTCTTATCTCTAACTTTAATTTGTCGATAAGAACAATGTTAACAACCAGTTAAGTCTATCTTTAGCTCTTCCAACTAAGTATTTCATCATTTTTGAACTCCAGTTAACTCCAGTATTTTAACTCTTTAATAGCTTTGGTCAACACTTCAGTTCTCCTCGGGCTTCTCTGTCGGTGTTGTCTGTCCATCAGGGTTTTCTATCTTTTGGGCTTGTCTGTTCGTCGGTTAACACTATAATTTTGGCCGTCAGTAATGCTTGTGATTCTTATCGTTGGTAATTATTGTCTATTTCTTTTCTCGGGCATCACTGTGACTTTTTTCTTAGGTTTCTCTATCCTTCGGTTTCCACTAGCCATCAGTGTTTGAAGTCACTTAGTGAATGCTGGTCTTTTATGCATTACTGAAAGCATAATATTTATCTCTCCAATTCTCTAAAGTCTTTGACACTTTGAATATGAATAATAAGATTATATCAAGTTGACATCAATGACAATACAATCCATTAACTGATTTAATGTCTTGTATTATCTTTTTGTATTTTGGTGATCAACTTAACATCTTCAAACATTTAATCAATTACATGTCATCATATTTTTAGGATTTAAACTAAATTTGAATTATTCCAATCTCGTAAATATTTTCTCTAAACTACGTAGATGATCTTTCCTTTCATGTGCCTTGGAAAAAATGTCATCCACATAATCTTTAAGAAATGTGTGCATCATGTCATGGAAAATTGTAGTCATTTCCCTTTGATATGTAGCTCCAAAATTTTTAAGGCCAAAGGGCATGAAGTTCCAAAAAAAGTAACCCAAGGGAAAGTAAAAGAAGTTTTCTCTTGATCTTTAGGTGCTTTTCTGATTTGGTTATAGCCACTAAATCCATCCATTAAAGAAAACATGGAGTGTCCCACTGTCAAATCCACTATAGCATCAATGCTTGGTAACTGAAAGTCATCTTTAGGGAAAACAAGATTGAGATCTCTAAAATCTATACACACTTGGATGGACTTGTCATGGTTAGTCACTGGTACAATGTTTGAAATCCATTCCGCATAGGCTATAACTCTTATGAATCCAACTTTTAATAACTTGTCTAATTCCATTTTGACCAACAAAGCCATGTGAGGATGCATCTTTCTTAGATTTTTCTTAACTGGTTTCACTCCCAGTGTCACATTGAGATGATGCATTATGAAACTAGGATCTAATCCTGACATATCTCCATAAGACCATGCAAATTTGATTTTCTTCTCTTGGAAGAACTTGATAAAATCCCATCTTTCCGTTGTGGTTAAAGATGCTACAAGATGTATGAACTTGGGTTCCAATTCCATGCCAATATTAACCCTTTCTATTGGTTCACTTAAAATAGGAGATCTCTCCTCTTCATGTTTGGGAAAGGTGTCCAATCTCTCTTACTTAAGTGCCACAATTGGGTTTTCACCATCGAAAACATCCTTTATTTTTACTTTTTGGATCTAGTACTTCCACATTGTGGTTTTCACCACTAGACAAATTCTTTTTTTTTCTTTTTTTTTTTCTTTTCTCTTTCTTTTGGATTGAGATATTTTACACTTGCTTCCATAACCATGCTTGGATTCAATTCATTGGTGGAAGATGGCTCAACCGCATTGAGGTATAGGGCCACATCATTTTCATTAGGGAAATAAAGTATGTCTTTTGGCTCAGTTGAATCCAAATCAATATGTTTGGGATGGATAAGAGATAGAGATTCATTGGGTAAGCTTACATCCATGGGGTTTAAGGGAATGACTTCATTCGAGGGTTCAAACATTGTATCAATTAAATCGGTGACATGATCTTGTTCAAGGTGTTCCATAGAAGTTGGATCAAAATTATCTTCACTTGAGTCCTCTTGTATTTCTATGGGATACATTTCTCATGGATTAAACGTAATGTTTGAATCTTTTACCCACAAAGGTACCCATGGTTCACCTACCCATTGATTTTCACTTGATGTTTGACCTACATTTGATGCTTGAGAATCATTTGGCACTTGAGTAGAACTTGATCCTTGGTCAATATTGGATTTTTTATTTGTACTAGACATAGGAGAATAAGTATGGATGCCATCTAATTCCTTGTCATGAAAAGAAGCTTTGGATAAAGAATCCCATTCATATTCATCGGAATCATCTTCACTTTTGGAGCCTAATATATGAACACATTCATAGGAATCTTGGATATTGCTTGAACTTCTTCCTTGCTCTTGGTATCCTATACCTAATTTTTCATCCTTAGATCTCCAAGGATGTTGAATGGGTTCTAACAAGCCTTTGTTTCTTATGCCTAAGGGTCCTCTTCCCTTGTAACCCATCTTTTGCATGATTTGGAAACCTTTTCCATATTGTTCGCTTTGAATATTGACATGTTGAACTCTCTTAATTGGAGCACTTGTACTATCCTCATATTTGTAAAACCATTGCAAGACTTCATTATTTTCTTCATCTAAGGTTGATGGATCACTTTCTCTCACAAAATGGGAATTGAACTTTTTAGGTGGGTGAGAACTAGAAGGTTTTCCATATGACCTTGGAGAAGTAATTAAGTCAAATAATGAAACAAAATATTCCCCCACTCCCTTTTGATGGATTCTACATTGTTTCTCAAACTTGTGCATCATTTCACTCATATTTTTATAATTGGCCTCTTTGGCTTGCTCCCTTTCAACCCTAGAAGGTTTCAAACTTTCTTCCCTTGGAATAGAAACTTTTTCTAAAATGTCATTAGAAATTTCACCTGCAAAATTAGCCTTCTCTTTTCCCTTATTCGATATGGATGAGTTAGCTTCATTGCAACTTGAGGTAGAATTAGCATTTAATTTTGAACTAGGACCTTCTTCCTTAGTTTCTTCAATAGTTACACTATAAGTGGCTCCTTCTCTATTATGTAGAATAAATAGTTCATGTATCAGTTTCACAATGTTACAATATTGAAAGGGATTTGAGTCTCCTTCAATAGTAATTTCCTCACCCATGTATGGAAACTTGATACATTCGTGATATGTTGAAGGCACCGCTTGCATTTCATGAATCCATGACCTCCCTAACAAGATGTTATAAGTTAAATTAATATCTAGGACTTGAAAAATGATATCCTTTTGAATGGGAAAAACCACCATTCCTTTAGAAAACCTCCCCTCCTCATCATAAGCTTTGACAATAATTTTATTCTTTGGATCAATGGATGATTCATATAACCCTAGAGCTTCAACTAGACTCAAGGTGCAAATGTTTAGACCAGCTCCTCCATCAATGAGGACTCTTTTGACATGGTGCTTTTGGATCAAGACCCCTATATGAAATGGGAGGTTTTGAGGATGATTTATAGACATGTCATCTTTCTTGGAAAAGGATAGACAATGAGGTGCAATAAGATGACCCACCATTTTTTGGAACCTTTCTTCCTCCAAGTTTTTGGGAATGATCATTTCCATAAGAGCTTTCTCCAAGATTTAGTTATGATTAGGAAAAAGTTTCAATAGCTCCAAGATAGAAATTTGAAATGGTGTTTTTTGCAATTGATCCACTAATCTATAGGGCTTCATTGAAGAAGGTGCTTGTTTTGTCAAAGTGGTTGCTTGAGTAAGACCAAAAGGTTTAGGAGAACTCCCTTGTAGGGTGATCCTTGTTTGCCCCTTAGGACAACATTAGAGGTATCTTTACTAAGTTGTTCCTTCACCACCACAACATTGATAGTATTTTTATGTCCTGATAGGGAATTGATAGTATTATCATAGCTATGGGTAAAGATGACTTTTTTGTTACCTCTTGAATTATTTCCATTGTTGTTAGTATTTGAAGATTCCCTTTGCTCATGTTTGAAGAAAGGTGTTTTGAAGGTCTTATGATCTTCATTATTTTGGGGTCCTTCCACTTTGATCACTCCATTATCTATGAGGTCTTGTACCACATGTTTCAATCACATACAATTGTTTGTCTTGTGCCCTCTATTCTGATGGTATTCACAATGGTTCGAATCACTCCACCATATTGGTTTCACTTGTGGCTCATAGGGTCGAGATTCAGGTACGTCAAAAATTTTATTTGCAATGACAGTCCTCAACACATTTTCAAGAGGTTCACCCAAGGATGTGAATTTCCTTCTAGGTGATGGAGATAAGAATTGTTTAGGCTTGTTAGCCTCTTGGTTGTTCCCAAAATTGTTTTTTTTATTGAATGGAACCTTAGGTGCTTGATTCATATTGTTAGGTTGTTTTGATCCTTGCATGAGATTGAAGAGAGTGGATTTTAAGTTGTTTGCTTCCACAACTCCATCATTTACCAAACCCTTTTTGGTTTTCTTGACCCAAAATTGATTGTAATTAGGAGGATGTCTATTGTTGTTGTTGTTAGAAGTGTTATAATTATTGGAATTTTTTTTTCCTTTGTAGAATTTGATTTGGTTGTTGTTAGAAGTGTTATAATTATCTTAATAACACTTCCTCCAGTGTAACTTCATTTTAAATTAGGTCTTGGAAAGAAAATGAGCATTGTAATGTCAAATGGATATTCATTTCTGTATTCAAGTTGTTTAGGAAAATATCCATCTTTTTCTTCTCGAGAACACTTCAAGGGTATCAAGAAAATAATTCTCTCCATCTTTGTAGGAAAAGTAAGAACCCTTCTCCATCATGTTGTTTATTATTTCATAAGTTAATCATTTTGACTTTGTGTTTGATGTTATAGGAATAATGTGTCACAAATTTTGAAGCCAATTCTTTAAAAGTATGAATACCGGAGGGTAGTTTAGAAAACCAGTCCATCGCCATTCCTCCAAGGCTTCTTGGAAATAATCACATTAAATAAGTGGTGTAATGAATGAACTCCAAGCTCAATGCAAAAAATTCCCATAGGTGATCTTGTGGATGGGATTCCCCCTCGTATTTGTCATACTTGGGAAAAATTAAATTGGTAGGGAATGACACCATAATTAGGGATTTGTCAAATGGGAAAGGACATAATGCTTTGATCGAAAAAGGTTTAGGAACCCCCATTTGTTTCATGCTATCCAATTGAATTTGAAATAAATTAAATTTCCTATTCATTAAGGCAATTATATTATCCTCTTATTCCTTCTTCCTCAATTTTTTTACATCGTAATCATGAGATAATTTGACACCTAGTTGGGCTAGGTCAAGGAAGTACTTTTCTTTATCCCTTGCTAACAATTTTTCCATAACATTCATGAAAAGGGGATTTTGTATGGATTCATTTATTCATTCCTTGGTGGCTTCATTATCTTGAACATTTCCTCCACTGCCTAGGTTATTGTCATTTTGGTTCACACCTCCATTTCCATCTTCCCTATTTCCTTCGTTATGGTTTTCATGATTCCCATTGTTTAAGTTTTCATTGTTGGCATGGTTGATCAAATTGGGATCCATGTTTCCAAATGGGAATGCCATGTCAATAGGTTCTGCTTATTTTTCTGCCTCAATGGATAAATATGAGGAAATAAGTTGGTCACCTGAAATTTTTTGTTGAAGGTACATGTCGTCTGATAGTAAGGTGTTTCTAATAGAATGAGACCTAGTGAAGACTGACATTAACATGAATGTTGAAAGTTTTTGGAAATCACCTTATGTCTTGATCCTCTTCACAAATTTGAGAATTTAAAAATCAAAGGATTATGTTGAATTGAAGTTACAGATAGAGAAAACTCCAAAAAGGGTATCTAAATATGAAATCAAAATTTATCCAAACCCTCGAGAAATACCCACTATTTGAATTTTTTAGTTTGTACGCGCTTCTTGGGTTGTATACATGCACTACTTAAATGTGGTATATGCACTCATTGGAAAATTACCATGTGCTACTTTGTGATATAGAATGCGTTGTTTCACTATTGGAACATACTACTTAAAATTTGTATGCACAACTTGAGAGGTTACCACACGCAGTTTAAAATTTGGTACGTGCTACAGAACAGTTTGCACGCGTTAAAGAAAAGTTGGTAGGAGTCACTTCACCATGAAAAATTTGTCTGTCACTATTTGATTGATTTTTAAAGAATTCAACATGTGATCAGATCTTGAGGATGTTTTCTTATTTGAAAAATGCAGAAACAAACACAACACACACATAAAAGTTTGTTCCCTTACTCCTAAAATCACACAAAGTGTATATTCTCAGACATTTTTCAGGGGTCTTTAACAAGAATAAATTCCAAACAATCTACCTAGGGTCGGATTGACTTGTAGATAATGGCTCTAAAAGGTAAGCTTTCTATTTAACCAAATTTTACTTTAATTTCCGTTCAAACAAATGATGAGTTTTATACCCACATTATAAGGGCCTCCCACATGCATAAAAACATGATTTTGTGCAATCCCAAACGACTACTAGAGGATGTTAAAATTCTCAACACCGGTTTATCACCCACCCTTTTGAGGATGAATGCATTTTTATTATAGTGGGTTGGATTTACCACGGCTAAGATGGTTGTCTCCCACTTGGGTTGTTCCTTCTCACCGTCCTCGTAAGGATGTACTTGGGAGACAAGCCCTTTATAGCTCTAAAATATTCATATAAAGCAAGAAATGAATTAAATAGGTAGGTTTAGGAGTATGATTCACTCAAAGAGTGAAGAGAATATCCCTACTACTTTCTTCTCTTCCAAACAAGTTTAACAAGGTTAATTCTGACCTCTTGACAAGGAGGTTTTAAAAATCAAGTGTTTGGTTCATTCCCTAACCTTTTTTTCTATCCCCAAATCTGACATGCTTGGCATTTTGATCAACTTAAAATGTTGAGAGCATAGGCCTAATGTCTCGTTTAGTGAAAAATAATAGGATTTGTCCTAATTAGACTAGTTTGGAAAATTTGAAATGCCACAAGTTAAGAAAATACAAGCTTGATAAGGAAAACACCTTTTCATGTAGCTAGCAAAGGCTAGGCACTTTTATGAGTGTTTTTCTTGGGTTTTTTCACTCACCTAGTGACAATCGTTCCCTTTACTTCTCCTCCAACCAAGTTAGTCAACACAACCAACAAAGTGAAAGAAAAACCAAATTGAAACCAAATACACCTAAAGATCTTTTCAAAATTTAAAGTTTATTTAAAGATCCTAAAACAAATTTGATTCAATTTAGAGTAGGAAAATTAATTTTGTAAGCTTTTAAAATTTTAAGAAAATGTTCATAAAGCTTTTCCTCTTCCTCTAAACTTTCCAAAATGATCAAATTATGAACTTCTTTTGCACGTTTTGAAAGAAGTCTTACCTCTTTATCCTCCTTGTAGACTCTTTGCTCGGGTTTCTTCACCTTTGCATGTCTGGTCATCTGCAATTTATCAAATAAACAATATTAGTTCTCTATTTCTAATAATCTACAAGCTGAAAAAAATAGAGAGCTCTAAGTATCATTTAACAGGATAATAAGCGTTGCTTTAATGTTATCTACGCATTATTTTGCAGGTCTACAAGTGGTATTTTGGAAACTACTACGCGCTACTTTAAACATATTAGGGGAAAATAAAACTTAAAAGGCATTATAACATAGTAGAAAAGATGTCAAATAAACAATATCAAGCATTACAGAACATATTTTAGGCACTTCTTAACTGTGCAAAGGCATTGTTTCTCTTTCAAAGGTGTCACTTCAGTTTTTGTACATGTTGAAAGAAGGTAAGACATAAAATAGAAGTGATTCTAGGCGTCTCTTTGTTGTGTACATGCATCAGGATTCACCTCATAGGCGTCGCTTTACATGCAAACTACAACAGTAAACAACAAATGTTACAAAAACATGCAAATTATTATACAATATGGAAGTTAAAGGCTCAAGGCCCCATGGTGGGCACCATTTGTGTATATGTGAATAATACCTTCATGAAATTAGTTTGAATAATATCAATTCTATGGAAAGATAATCTAAATTTAAGAAAATAATTGACAAATAAACAAGAAACATTCCATGGTTCTCTAACTAAGCATGCTCATGGAGCTCTTAGCCTTAATCTTCATTAGTGATAATCCTAGAATGAGAAATGATGATCGATATGCCTAATCTAGCTCTCAAATTCCTAAAATTGTTATGCAATTCATTCAATTTTGCTTTCACAATTCCCTATTATGCTCAAAATGCTTATGATCTCAAAGAATTTCTCTATAGTGTAGATGCAATTGCTCATGAATGTCTAGGATTCTAATAATTCTCTTAAAATGCTCGGTATTTATAGGATTTCCCAAGGGTAGGGGGTAGAGTTAATTTGATCATGATTCAAGCTTGGTTGAGTTGAAGGCTTTCAAATGGTTTTAAATGGAGAGACCATTTAAATGTAGGTATCAAAGGTTGGGATAAAGAGACAAATTGAGTGGTGAGGATGTTAAAGGTTCAAATGAGTGATCAAGATCGTAAAGTTTGGAGTGATCCATGTGCTTTCGATTCTTGATTCTCATTGGCTCTTCAATTTCCTATCCCCTTTGTTGAAAGAAAATAGGATTTAATTAATTTAATTAATTAATTAAATTAGCCATGTAAGGGAATGGGTTGAATTTGATTTTTGATTTAAACTATATAACTAATTGATTAAATCAATTACATAGTTTTGATTAATCCCTTTTAGGCTTAGATTCAATTAAGTGATGTCTTTATTAATTGATCCCTTGATTTTTATTTAATTTAGTTCCATTTGACTTGATTAGTACACCTGACCAAATTTAGGTATCTATAGAGAGAGAGAGAGAGAGAGAGAGAGAGAGAGAGAGAGATTATGCGGTTTTAACACCATTTATCTACAAATACAGAACTAACATAAATGCAACCTAGGACTTAGTCATTGGGTTTGAGCTTGAAAATTTTCATCATTGAGCATTTGGGACATCAGAGTTGATACAACCATTACTTGTGCCACTGCGACCATAAGGATATGAGTATGAGTTTCATCGAATAAAATATGGGAAACAAACATAAGCATCGAGGAACAAAAGGCAAGATGAACTTAACATTATTTCCAGCTGACTTTGGAAGGGTACACCAGTATCAAGGCATACAAAGCTAAGATAACCATTGTAAGAGGTAAATTTGGATGGTCTCCTAAATAAGGTTTGCACAATAGAGATTTGCATATATAATAGACCCTAAGCCATATTCAACCATTTACATTTAATTGTTATGATAAGGAATGTAAAGCTTGGAAACACTTGCAAAGAATAATGGAGTAAAATACCTACCTCACATCTTATCAGATCTAGAAATACCCTTTTTCTGATGCCTATATTGAATTTCTAGAAAATCTAAGATTGGATCCATCCGGAATAGAAACACAGAGATGGACAAAACCCAAAAATGTTTTTTCGATCCGACACAGTTCTCATTTTAACCCTCAAGTCAATGTCACAATTGACCCAAAATTTATGATTTTGACCTAGGGAAGAATCAACCTCCAAAATCTTTGAAAAAAAATCTGTTTCCAGATCCCTATAGTTTTCTGAAAAGGTTATCCGAATCTACACTCCAACTTGCTGCCCCAATCCTGTAACTCCCGAAACAACACCTGCAAATATCTAAAAAAGGGGTTTTGGGGTGGCTATATAGGGTTTTGGCTTAGTCAAACCCCCATTTTGGTGGTATCCACCTCCATGAATAGCCAAATATAGTAGAATGTATGTGTGTGTGTTGCTCTTGAAAAGAGCTTTGAATGTGTAATGTCAAGATCTAATCTTCTAAATTAAAACCCTAACATGAATTGAAAATGAGAAAGAAATGAATAGATTTGAATATGATAAAGAATGCATACCAAGCCCCCAAGGCTAAATTATTCCTACCAAACTCACAATATATAATTTATACCCGATGCTAGTATCTTTTGAATGCTTGAATGTTGAAAATGGTGGATCCAAGAAGAAGGAAGGAAGGAATAACTCTCTCTTGCTCCAAAGAATATCCACAATAGATTGTCCAAAAAATGATTGTATGTATTAATGCATCATCATATATTATCCTTCTATATCATCCTCTTGCTTTCTTGCCTCATCATCATCATGTCATAATCGTAATTGCATCATATCATCTTACGATTTTTTTTCCTGAAGAAATGAAGGCAAAAGAGAGTGTTTATATAGAGATCTCAATATAGACCTCCTAGGGAAATGCAAGGGACCCAAGTTCAAATTTTTCCTTGAATTATGGTCCAATTACAATCACCAACCAAGGAGGGGATGTATTAATTTGAATATTGGAGAAAACACCTGCAGACCCGGGGACCTATTTTTAAGTTTAGAACCCTGATAAGCTCCAGATCTGGAAGCGGGGACCAACACCTGACAGAGGTCAAAATCAACCTCAACCTTGACCTAGGTCAAGGAAGACCTCAAAATTGACCTAGGACAAGGTCAACCTTGATTCTAACCTAGGTGAGAATCAAATTCAACCTTGACCTGAGGTTTCAGGCAAGTCACCTTGAGAAATCTATAGGATTTCGAGGTCAACCGGGGACCTAGGAAGGTGAGAAAACACACCAGAGTGCTGGATAGAGACACGGAGGCCATAGATGAGGTATGATGAAGATTAGGAGAGATAGTACATAGGTTTTACCTAAAAATAAAGCCACAAAGAGGGAAATTAAGGAGGATCCATAGGATCCTAACCCTAGTTTCACCTAGAAATGTAGTATCAAGTGCAAATGCAGCCTAAATGCAAATATAATATGCAAGTGTACTAAACGAGGGTGCTAAACCTACCAAAATGGAAGTGATTCCATTTTAAGACAATATATTTATCCACCACTTTAGATTAGATATGACACTACATGAATATGCAATCTAAAGTAAGAAAATGTCATAAAGTAAAAAGGATATAGCCAAGTCCTCAATGTGGAGATCCTGCAAGAAACCATTAGTAACCGCAACCTGCAACACACAAGGTTAATGAAAATCCATAGAGTACCTAAGCCTTACTAGGATGATTTTAAGAAGTGCATAGATCCCCTTATGCCCCCTGTTTTAGCTTACTAATTTTGAAAGGTGAAATATGGTGATAAGGTTAGATCTATACACTAGATATGTAGTTTATTGAAAAGTATTTTCCTAAACCAGTTAGAAGGATTCAAAACCTTTCTAAACCAATTCAAGAGGTTAGGTGTCTAAATCACAATTCCAACACCACTGACGACACTGAAAATGGAGCTACCAAACTCAAGTTATGATGAAAAGAGTGAATGTCTATCCAAATGCATATAAAGGGAAATTCAAATTTAACCTAGGTAAATTGAAATGAAACCCTAATAAAACCCTAATTTTCAGCTATAAATAAGATGAACAAATACTTAAATTCTCATTCTTACCATTTACAAATTTTGGAAAAAGAAGCAGAATGTCGAAAAGAGAAGAACTTCAAGCGAGCCGCATGGAGGTCCTGAGAGAGTGCTTAGCTAGCGGACAACCACTACCCGAGGTGGGTTCCTTGTTTTGATATATGTGATTGCAAAATTCCTATTTTTATAGGGGAGGTTTCACTTGAACCAAAAAGGTCAACCTTGACCCAGTTATGTTGACCTTGACCCTTTAAGGTCGACCATAACTGGGAAGGTCTAATCCTTTTTGGGGATAAAGTCGACCTTGACCCAAAAAGGTCAACCGTTCCCCAGAAGGGTTGACCTTGACCCAAAAAATTCAACCTTGAATAGGTCAAGTGGGTATTGGAGTTATTTGATGATGGAGTACTGATATGATACTGTTTGTACTGACAGGATCTTTTCCATCTCCGAGAACACCCCTTTGGAGGGATGTGACTGAGTGTCAAAGAAAACTTGTCTGAGTTACAACAAGATGAGGTAAAACTATTGAGAGAAGTGGGAAATCATTGGGTAGCAGTCCTACCAAAAAAGAGGTTCCATTGATCCATGCTATCAGCCATGATAGAGAGGTGGGATAAGGAAACTTGTTCCTTCCATCTTCCATCAGGAGAGATTACGATCACACTGGAGGATGTATATAGGATCCTATGACTTCCAGTCTGAGGCGAGCCTATCATACCGAGAGTGCAGTGGGGTCCTCACAAGGTTTTTTTAGATGGGGAGTATTTTTTGTGACAAGTACCACAGATGAGGACCGGATCAAATCAGATCACTCTATCAGCCATACTAGTAGGCCTGACACCTTTGGTACGGAGAGTGATGCTATGTATAGTCTCTTTGGTTGTAGTACCCAACACAAAGGGTAAAATATTCTTAGCACCATTCACCCATCTCGTATGCAGGATGGAGAGTGACAAGATTGTTTTTTCATGGGGCTGCAACATGTTAGCCCATCTCTACCATGAGCTAAGTCAGTTAGTGAGATTCCAACGGGAGAGTCTTACAATATGCACCTTGCTACATGTTTGGATGTTTGAGCATTACACATGTACATGACCATAGGGCCTTTCAGTGATGGTAGATGCGAGAACACTGAGAGATTTTGCATATCCGCTAGCAGATGTATGGAAGTATGGGGATATCCTCTTTTGGAGGGTATGCTTCAACTGTATACCAGATATTGATGTGATATGGAGACCGTACTATCAGATGATAGAATGGCCAGATACTTGACACCAGCTGAGACACTCCTAGCAACACAAGCTACTAGAGGGTCCTACCAGTCATGTAGTGATGCCATATTCCTGTGATAGAGTGATGAGGTAGTTTTTTCTGACACAAGGGGTCCCCTGGATAGTACCTCGGTACATATATCTGACGAGATACTATCAGAGACCCGGTGCCATACGTCAACCTATAGTAGAAAATATTGTAGATAGCGAGACAAATGAGACTGAGGATACATAGGTAGCTCCCAATGTATGTTATTTAGGTGCTAGCAAAGACTATATAAGATATTGGAGTCTATAAGGGATTCACCTTGGATTCAACAAAATGCAAGAGGTAAATTTGGATGGTCTCCTAAATAAGGTTTGCACAATAGAGATTTGCATATAAAAGAGACCTTAATCCATATTCAACCATTTACATTTAATTGTTATGATAAGGATTGTAAATATTGGAAACACTTGCAAATAATAATGGAGTAAAATACCTACCTCACATCATAGAAGATCTGGAAATACCCTTTTTCTGATGGCTGTGTTGAGTTTCTGGAAAATCTGAGAGCAGATCCGGAACATAAATGTAGAGATGGACAAAACCCAGAAATCTTTTTTTGATCTGACATAGTTCCAATTTTGACCCTCAAGTCAATGTCACCATTGACCTAGAATTTCTGATTCCAACCTAGGGTAGAATTGACCTCTAAACTCTTCGACAGAAAATCTATTTTTGGATCTTGATAGTTTGCTGGAAAGGGTATCTAAATCTGCACTCCAACTTGTTGTCCCGATCCTGTAACTCCCGAAACAACACCTGTAAATATCTGAAAAAGGGGTTTTGGGGTGGCTATATAGGGTTTTTCCTTAGTCAAACCCCCATTTTGGTGGTCTCCACCTCCACTAATAGCCAAATATAGTAGAATATATGTTTGTGTTGCTCTTGGAAAGAGCTTTGAATGTGTAATGTCAAGATCTAATCCTCTAGATTAAAACCCTAACATGAATTGAAAATGAAAAATAAATGCATAGATTTGACTATGATAAAGAAAGCATATCAAGCCCCCAAGGCTAAAGTATTCCTACCAAACTCACAATCCATAATTTCTACCCCATGCTAGTATCTTTTGAATGCTTGAATGTTGAAAATGGTAGATCCAAGAAGAAGGAAGGAAGGAAGAACTCTCTCTTGCTCCAAAGAAGATCCACAATAGCTTGTCCACAAAATGATTGTATGTATTAATGCATCATAATATCTTGTCCTTATATATCATCCTCTTTCTTTCTTGCATCATCATCATGTCATAATCGTAATTGCATCATATCATCTTACAATTTTTTTTCCTAGAGAAATGAAGGCTAAAGAGAGTGTTTATATAGAGATCTCAATATAGACCTCCTAGGGCAATGCAAGGGAACCAAATTAAAATTTAACCTTGAATTATGGTCTAATTACAATCACCAACCAAGGAGGGGATGTATTAATTTGAATATCAGAGAAAACACTTTCGCATCTAGACCCAGGGACCTATTTTTAAGTTTATAACCACAATAAGCTCCAGATTTGGAAGCGGGGACCAACACCCGGCAGAGGTCAAAATTGACCTCAACCTTGACCTAGGTGTAGGAAGACCTCAACCTTAACCTAGGTCAAGGTCGACCTTGATTCTATCCTAGGTTAGAATCAACTTCAACCCTGAGCTGAGGTTTCAAGCAAGT
The DNA here is from genome assembly GCA_018584345.1 of Thuja plicata. NCBI lineage: Eukaryota > Viridiplantae > Streptophyta > Pinopsida > Cupressales > Cupressaceae > Thuja > Thuja plicata. The sequence goes on from MU225425.1 coordinate 2,067,708, forward strand.
CACCTTGAGAAATTTGTAGGATTCCCAGGTCAGCCGGGGACCTAGGAAGGTAGAAAACACACCAAAGTGCTGGATAGAGACACAAAGGCCATAGAGGAGGTATGATGAAGATTAGGAGAGCCAGTACATAGGTTCTACCTAGAAATGCATAATCAAGTGCAGATGCAGCCTAAATGCAAATCTAATATGCAAGTGTACTAAACGAGGGTGCTAAACCTACCAAAATGGAAGTGCTTCCAGTTTAAGATGATACAAACATGAGTGTGATCTTGCGTAAAAAAATAGATCAATAAAAGTCTAGGAGATATTTATGACCTCACCTAGGCATACAAGTAAATGAAGTCGAGGTATGTGAGGATAACCCATCTTGATGTGGAAGCTCTTATCATGCACACTCAGTTTATTTAAAGGTGCAGGATCATCAGGACTAAAACAACAAGCATAAATCAAATAAAATCATCATGCCCCTTTGTCATGAATCTCTATTCTTTGAGACATAATCGAGTGACTCAGGGAATAAGATAAGCAAAAATTTATTGATAATAGTCAACATCTAAAGAAAATGTTAAACATATCTTCAACAAGGTTTTTGTTTCACGTTTGACTGTGTGGGGTGTTGAGAAATACCATCGTGCTTATGAGTTCCTTGTTCTTGATTTTCATCAATCTTATATTTATGTCATGTTGTGTGATGTGTGTTGAGAAACACAAATGTGTTCAAATAGGTAGTTAAACATTGTTGATTAGGGTGTTGTGAAACACTGGTGTGTCGGTAGTGAACTATCCTTCAGAAATGACTAAGAAACTAATGCTAAGTTGGTTCATTGATTGATAAAATGTCAGGCCCTTTCCCCTAGCAACGAACTCCAATTAAAGATGAATAACTTTATTCAAATTTCTAGGACAAAGCTGATTCGATTCCGCCAGATTATGACTTTAGATCCATTTCAAGCCAAGAGGGTTCTCAGAAGAACCAAAGTGTCATGAAAGTGACTAAAATCTTACGCACATGCTGAAGCAAAGGGATTTTCAAGACTAAGTATTGATAGACAGAGTGCTTGAGTACAAGAGGTGCCTATTTACTAGGTTTTCACCTTCTTGGTAGAGATTCTATTTTTTCTACCAAGGTGCCTATTTACCAGGTTTGCAACAAGGCACTTTTTTCTTTTCTTTTTAATTTTTTTTTCTACTTTTTATCTTTTAAAAAAAAAATTTTGATTTTAATCTTTTTTGATTTTTTTGTTTGATTCATGGAGGTGATTGTTTACCACTTTTTAACCAAGATGATCAATTTTTCAGGAATTTTAGATATATACATGCTACTGGAAACTGAGAATGCTTCGGGTGTAGAAATTCTTCAAATGGAGAGTGTTGATGGGCTCCTGGAGTTATTCTCCTTCAAGTGTGGAAATTTTATAGCCTCAAGAGCCAAATGCCATAGTGATAACGTATGGACCCAGCCAGTTGGGTTGAAACTTCCCCTTTTTCTCTTGATGTGATTTATCACAGGGATTTTCTCTGAACACTAGGTCACCAAAATGAAGTTCTCTTGGTTTGACCTTATTGTTATATCCTCTTGACTTTATTTTATCATGAGCTATGAGGTGATCAAATTCCACTTGCTGATGTTCATCCAGGAGTTCCAGTTCTTGTAGTCTTGAGACCCTATGGTCTTCATCTATGATTAGTCTATCTAGAGAAACCCACAGAGATGGGAGTCCTACCTCTATGGGTAAGACTGTTTTTGCTCCATATACTAGAGAAAATGATGTTTCCCTAGTAGGCATTCTGATGTTTGTTCTGTAAGCCCATAGTGTAGGATTGATCTGCAGATGCCAATCCTTTCTAGACTTGTTCATAGTATGATGTAAGATATTCAATATATTCTTGTTATATGCCTCTTCCTGTCTATTTCCTTGCGAGTAGTAGATTGAAGAACAATTTTTTTTTATCTTTAACTTATCAAAGAGTTCATCTATATTTCTATTCTTGAACTGTCCTCCATTGTAAGTTATAATAGTTGAAGGAAAGCCATATCAATAGATAATGTGGTTCAATATGAATAAGGTCATCTATTGTCTAGGTTCTTTAATGAGTGGGACTACTTCAACCCACTTGGTAAAGTATTCAATATCTGTTATGATGAACGTGTGTCTGTTTGAGGAAAATGAATCTCTCTACTCGATTAGGTCAAAGGCCCCTTGCTAAAATGACTAATGTGTGATAAATGGAATGAGATCCATGGCTAGAGAATGTATAATATTTCCATGTAGCTGGTATTTATTACATTTCTTGGCATATCTGATGGCCTCCTTCTCCATATTCGGCTAGTAGTAACCTACTCTCAACATTTTTTGGGCTAGAGTCAGACTGTTGGAAGGAGAACCACAAACCCTGTCATGAACCTCAAATAACACACATTTAGACTCTTCCTTTTCTAAAAACCTAAGAAATGTAAAATCTAGTCCTCTCTTATATAGGTCATTATCTATTAGAACATACCATCAAATATTTCATATTAGGTGTCACTTTTCATTGTGAGTGAGCACATCAGGGATGACCTAATGACATAGATAGGTGTAGATGTGTTTGTAGTGGGATGACTCCTATCCTATGAAAGTATAGATCATGTAGGAGTCATGAGAGTTATAGGTAGTGAAATAAATTTCTTCCACCAAGAACTTGTAGTGGAAGTCTTCTTGTTGTGGTTGTGAGGAAGCTAGTGTAGCCATTGCATCGACCACTCTGCTCTATGTCCTCGATATTTTTTGAAAGGTGATGAAGGTAAAATATTTCTTAAAATCATCAACCATTCTCTTATAAGGCATGATTTTATCATCCTTCATCTGATAAATATCGTTGTTTTAGTTGATGACCAGCTAGGAGTAACCATCAATGCACAACTCAGAGATGTTCCATTTGATAGCCAGTTTAATTCCATTCACCAAGGCTTTGTGTTTAACTATGATTCTTGTATAAGGGATCAAGATCTTGTACACCTTTGGAATATAATAGATCTATGGAGTTATGAACATTATCCCTGCACAAGAGCCTTTTTGAATGAAAGATCCATCAAAGAACATTTTTCAGGATCTGTGGGTGATATGCAAAATAGATCCATCTGAAAACTCAGCATTGATGGGTTGATCATCCTGTAATGGAGCGTCAGGCAATTGATCTTTGATGGATTTCCCTTTGATGTATTTTTGTTTAATATATTCGATGTAAAACTCCCTGAGTAGCATGACCCATTTAGGTAACCTGCCCGTTAAGGTGGATTTGCTCAAGAGATATTTCAACGGGTCAATCTTTGTAGCTAGTCGTATGGAGTGCACCAACATGTAGTGTCTCAGCTTCTACAATGCAAACACCATTTCTAGGAAAGATTTCTCAGTAATAGAATAATTCATCTCATATGAGACCAAGGTCCTACTAATGTAGTAGATGATGCACTCTTTCTTGTTCTCATCTTCTTGTGCCAGGAGTGCCCCCAGTGACATTGTGGTGGTTGACATGTACAATATCAAGGGTTTTCCTTGTATAGGAGGCATTTGTACTGGAAGATTTTCTAGATATTCTTTGATTTGATTGAAGTTTTTGTTTTACTCCTCATACCACTAATATATTACTCCTCTGTGTAGAGTCTTGGTAAATGGATGTGCCTTATCAGCCAATTGTGAGATAAATCTCTTGATAGACTGGATCCTTCTGTAGAGTGTCCTCATTTGACTGATGTTCTTGGGGGGTGATATATCCATGATTTCATATACATTTGTAGGGTCCACCTCGATGTATTTCATTGAGATGATGTATCCCAAAAACTTTCCATATATTATGCCAAATGTACATTTCTTAGGATTCAACTTGAGCCTAAATTGTTCCACTATGTCGAGGATCTTGCATAGATCTTGCAAGTGTGTGGATTGTTTCATAGTATTAACAAGAGTATCATCCACATAATCCTCCATTAATTTGTGCATCGTGTCATGATATATTTTTTTTATAACTCGTTGATAGGAAGCCCCTGCATTTTTTAATCTAAAGGGCATGACATTCCAACAGAAGGTTCTATGAGCATAGGTGAATGCAGTCTTTTCCTGATCCTGAGGAGAAATCTTGATTTAATTATACCCTAAGAAGCCATCCATGAGGGATTACATCTCGTACCCAACATTTAAATCCACTATCATGTCAATATTGGAGAGGGGAATTAATCCTTTGGATAGGCTTTGTTTTCATCCCTGAAGTCAGTGCACACCCAGATGGATTTGTCTACTTTAGATACAGGCACAATGTTTGAAATCCACTCCGCGTAGTCAATGGATCTGATGAACTCACCCTTGAGAAAATTTTCCAGTTCCACTTTCACTAACAGAGAAACATGAGGATGCATCTTTCTGAGCTTTTTCTTTGCAGTCTTGATGCCAGGCGCAATTGAAAGATGGTGCATTATCAAATCTAGATCCAATCCTGGCATATCCGAGTAAGTCCATGCAAATTTAATTTTATTTTATTTAAAGAACTAAGTGAATTATTTTATCTCTTTTGCCGACAAGGATTGTGCCAAGTGGATTATGTGAAGATGTTCCTCTGTGACAATATTTAATGGTTGTATTGGCTCAATTAACACCGATGACAACTCCTAAAAGTGACTGGGTAGGATATGAAGTACCCCATCCTTTGGTGCTTCAGAGAGATTTTCTCTATCAGATGCATCTTTTCTTTTTACTATTTTGTGTTCTGAAACCACCACAATGTAGTTTTTGCCTTCAAAATTTTTATTATTTTTCATTTTGATTTTATGACTGAGGTACTTGATATCCATTTCAGTCATTTTCATGCTAGGTTCATTGGTGGAAGAGGTTATTGGTTCAAAAACATTGAGGTAAGAGGCTAATGCATGCTCATTAGGGAAAGTGGTTATATCCATGGGTTTTTTGTGTAAACTCAAGTCGATGAGTTTAGGATGTATAAGTGGCAAGGTTTCAACGGGTTCAAGGGTATTCACAATATGTTCATCATAAACCTAGACCGTTAAGTAAAGACCTAGATCAGTACCTGATATAGACACATTTAAATTATTAAGAGCCCTAACAGTATCATTGAAGCCCATGTAACAAAATTGTGAATCTAATTCCTCAGACCAAGTTCCTAAGCCTTCACCTACCTCAAACTTGGTCACATACTACTATACTATATCAACCTCTTTATCATGGGTTTCCTCAGAGAGACTATAGAACTCATACTCATGAGAGTCCATTTTAGTGTTGTCTACCATGCCTAGGACGTAAGTGAAGTCTACTTTTTCCCCTAGTTAGGGTGAGTTCTTCCAAATAATTTTGCAATTGTGGTGCCCTCATTTTCTTCACCAAAACTATTTTGGGAGGTTGAAGCCTCTTCTTGATCAGGAACCACAAGTGGTTCCTCCGAGATCTTCGCTTTAGTAGCATTTACCTGAGGGTGTTCTTCTTCTATATCAAGAAGAGATAGGATGCATGGAGGAACAGGGTGAGGACACTCATCTTCCTCATCAGAGTCATCCCACTTGTAGGTAGGCATGTCTCTATTTAATTTTTCCCCAGCTGATAAGAAGCCAAGGCCAGTTGTATTCCTAGAACTTTTGTGTGGGAGAGAAATAGGTTCTAGGAGTCCAATTTGGTTACATACGATATGTCCTTGTCCTAGATAACCCATTCGTTGGACCAGTTAATACCCTATGCCATGCTTTTCTAGAGAGATCTCTTAATGCTTCACATCATTCTCCTCAGGTTCTCTATATAACTAGCCCAAGATGGCTTCCTCCTCATTTTCATCCTCTAGTGAGATAGTTTCCCGGATGAAGTTACCATCAAAGATGACCCTTGATGGTGTTGTTGATGGTGTTGCTAATGGTTTTGTTTCTTCTGAAGGCCTTCCATAAGACCTTGGTGATGTAGGAGGATATTTTTTTGATAAAACAGGTTCTATAGTGTACCCACCCATGCTAGTGTCTTAGATTTTTAGCTTCTTCTCCATCTCTTTCATTAGCTCACTGGCTAACTCTGAAGTCAAATATTCTTGATTATGGAGAATGATAGTGTCAATTGATTGTCTCAGTTCATTGCATGCATAGCTAGCGTCTACAGGAATAGTGAATTCAACACCATTGAAGGGGAACTTTATGCACTAATGATAGGTTAACATGACATCTTGCATCTCATGGATCCAGGGTCTTCCCAACAAGATGTTGTAGGCCAATATAAGACCTAGCACCTGAAATGTGACATATCTTTCGACAGGTCCCACTTTGATAGGTTGAGTCACAAGACCTTTAAAAGATCTCTCATGTTCATCATATGCCTTAATTGTGATTTTCTTTATAGGATCAATGATATTTTCTAAGAATCCTAGTTTTTCAATTAGCTTATATGTGAAAATGTTCAACCCTGCATCTCCATGATCTATCAATACCCATTTGACATGATGTTTAAGGATCATGACTTTGATGTGTAGGGGAAGATTGTGTGGGTGATTCAAATAATTATCATCTTCTTCCAAAAATGACAAGTAATGAGGTGACATCAAGTGACCCACCATGGTTTGAAACCAATTCGATTCCAAGTCCTTCGGGATGTTGGCAGTAGACAAGGCTTTGTCCAAAACCTCTCTGTGAGCTGGAGATATTTTGAGCAACTTAAAGATAGAGATCTGAGCGGTCATTCTTTGAATTTTCTTGACAATGTTGTAGTCAGCAACATGGGACAAAGTCATTTGTTTGTATTTTGACATCCTTAACATAGTCACAACAGGTTGTTTACTGGTCAATGTCGAAGGCTTGGATGTTGATGGTTGGTTGGTAGACATAGAGGGGTTGGAAGGTTCAAATCCTCTCAAGGTAACCTTTGCTTGTGTGCAGGTCATAGTGTTGGCCGATCGAGACTCTTTCTTACCCTTCTTAACAATGATACCATTGCAGTACTCAGAAGAGACTGGATCAAGCATGTGAATGAAACTATTATCGTTGGTGTTGTAGGTGTGGTTGATCCTAGAACCCTTCTTGGAGATTTTTTATTTCTCATAGTCAGGTAAGATATTATGAATGCTTTGTGATTGACATTTGTGGCATGGTTGCCAGCTGCGATTATCTCATTGTTGATGAGATATTGGATCTCAAGTTTGTGTTGCATGCAATTTTTAGTTATGCATCCCTTGTTTCTATGGAACTCATAGTAATCATTTTCACTCCACAATTTTGGTTTTATCTCTAGTTTGTATGGTCTAGAGTTGTCTGGCAACGTGATCAATTTGTTAGCCAGCAAAGTCTTAAGTGTTGATTCATAAGATTCACCCAAAGGAGCAAAGTTTCATTTGTGCTTGGCAAAAATTTTCCCCTTCATGAGATTAATAATTCCCTTGGAAGGAGCTTTTGTGGTGTTTTTAGTAGCTTTGAGGGCCTTCATGCCACTCGTCAGATTAAAGATTGTTGGTTTTGGTTGGGGAGAAATGTGATCAAGTACTCCGTCATTCACCACATGCTTGTTCTTGTTCTAGTATTTTTCTTAATCCTTGGAACTAGAATTGTACTTTGTTTCTTTGGAAAGGGTAATCTCACCCCTTTTGACAAATGTGATCTCTATCTTCAGTGTACTCTTCACAATTTGATCAAAAGTGGATAAATCTTACATCTAAATTAGATAGTTGTACTCAGACAGTAATGCATTGGTAAATATATATATTTTTCTAGACACGTATGATTCATGGATATCTTAAAAAGACTCTTCTCCATCACTGAAGAAACGTCAAGAACGGCTCTCTCATATGTTGTTGAGTGTAGCATAGAACGATCATTGATACGGGATGTTGGATGTTTTTTGAGTACTATTTTAGAAATAGGTTTATCAACTCATCAAAAGTTTTGAATCCAGTGGGTAAATTTGAAAACCACTCCATGGATTGGCCACCTAGACTCTAGGGAAAGAGACATATGAGATACATTTTTTCATGCATAAAAGATATGCAGAGAGAACAAAATTCTTGGACATGATCCCATGGATCTGGCTGACCGCCATATTTGTCAAACTTGGGAATCTCCACCTCATGTGGGAACATAGGTAAATAAAAGTCCTTATCAAAAGGAAATGGACAAATGGTGTCCATAGAGTATTTTTTAGTTGATTTCTCCCTTTCTTTTTTCATTTCTTGCATCTCAGTTTGCAAGGCTTGTAGTTTCTTAGTCATTATTATTAAAGGAGTTTCTTCCTCCCTGATGATGAAATCTTTAGACCTATATTAAGGAGGAAGTTGTGTTCCTTGTTGTGCTAGTTTGAGGAAGTACTATTACTTGTCTTGTCTCATGATGGTTTTCATTATCCTGAGGAAATAATCTTCATTTCAACATCTTAGAACACTAACCTCGTCTGGCTCAGAGTCACTTGAGGAGTGTTGACTGTTAGCCCCTCAGGTATTAGAATTGTGATTGTTATGTCTAGACAATTCTTTCCCTCATCTTTCTCCTGACATTCTTGGATCTAGTGACCTTTCACAGGGGGATACTAACTTTTTTGTAACCTATGGTTCCTCTATGAAAAGAGGGTTTTCCTCAAATGGAAGATACTGTCTTTCATCCTCGTGGAAGAGTTTGAGAGAGCTCCTAGTTTAAATAGGCATAAATCAACTGATTTGCCTAACCGGTGATGAGGTAATAATGATGTTTTGAATAATTCTAAGACCAATGATGGTGACAAAAGGATAAGGTCCAACTGAGAAGGATAAGCAAAGACTCTGAGCTTGAGTTGAGGTTAACAAACTCACACTCACAACTCAGGATAAGGACAGTGCAGACAAAATATAATTGAATAATGATGGACTGATCTATGGAATAGAAAAATGACTTCAAGATTCATGAAAATGCAAGTTAGACTAACAAAATATTACAATTGAGGAAAAAAAGAGAATAAGCTCACTGTTTTGAATTAGTCTTCCAAGAAATAGAACAAAATCTAACCAGAGACTGGAAACATAGTATAAATCAAATCGATCGATGAATTTGGACAAATCTTTCAAAAATCAGTATGAGTAAGTGTAGACTCATATGAGAATTCCCCATTGGTGGTACAAGGAACTAGGTTTCTCATATGGGAATGAATACAATAGAGGATAACATGTCAAAAATTGCAAAAACTGCACACTATCATACGAGCATTCTCACTGGTTGATACGAGTACTCTCACAATATGGTACAAGTAAACGTAAATAGGATCCTGAATCATATGATTCAAGATGAAGGATCGTATGATAATTTAGTTTTCTAACTTCTTTTTTCAGTTTTCCATTTTTTATTTTTGTCGTTTAGGTTTTCAAACACATAAAACACATTGTGAAAATAGTAACTCAAGCGCAACAAGAAAACATTATATCCTAAGGAGATTAGCTGAGTTAAAAAATCCTTTCTCACTAACTTAGGTACACACCCAAGAGCTAATTAGAATACATCCACCATCAACCATGCAATGGGTATACTGATGTCATATTATCTGACTCCAAGCAATAATGGGGGCACAATATGGTGAGTGTCTTGGGGGAGTTAGTATCTCCCTTGCACTTAGATTACTCCACTTTCAAACGTGATCCAGCTAGTTTCTACTCTAAAGCTATTAGTAAGATCTTTGTTTGAATGTATCATATGTGTCTGTGCAAGTGCAGTTGAGGCGTATAGCCCCACAGAGCACCTTAGAACTAGCAGTCACAATATCTGATTGATACCTACATGCCCTACTATGTGTTAGATGAGAGTTGAGTATAAGTCTAAATATTTTGAGACTTTGGTCTCAAGGAAGTGGTTTTATTATAGTGATTTGGAGTGGCTTGGCATTAGCCCATCCTCACTTAGGTCATTCTCTAAGGGTGAGTACTTTTTCCTACTTGGACAAGCCCTCTACAAGGTAATCATGCAACAAGGAAATGACAATGTCTTTGGATTTTTTATCATCCCTAGAAGGGCGAGAGCATAATCTCCTAACATTCCATCCATTTCAAAAACATCAAACACATGATCATTTAAAAATGTCTAGCATGCGACATTCCTAATTTATAAAAAAACAAGCAGAATTTTAAGTGTATCCATGATCAAGAAACCTGCAAAAACCTTGTCAGTAGTTTGATCTATAACTCTTTGTCAAGGACCTGAAAACAAGTGTTTTGAATAAATATCTTTTGCAAGTGTCCTACAAAACACTGTCAAGCTATGAAAATTAGAGGATAGTAAAAATAAAATAGTCAATGTTAGAAAAACTTAAAGAAAATGCTTGCTATTCTAAGAAACAAAATGACAAAAACTAGTACGAGTTACAGAGAAATCCAATATGAGAATCCGTAGGAACCCATAAGAGTATTCATTCTCACTCATATTGCACAGTGAGAATACTTGTACGAGACTGTACGGAATAGAAAATACAAAACTCTAACAAAATAAAAAATGTGGAGATAAAAATCAATTTTCTACCCCATGGTGGCCGCTAGAAATGTGCGCGTGAATTGTGGTTGTGTTATCTATAGACACACACTTAAATAATTCATTATATGGTTAATCTACCAAAGCATGTAACTTATGAAAATAATAAAAAATCAACCGAAGTCAACCTATTGTCTTCTAGTAGGCAGGAATGTAGGTTTTCTCTCAGGTCATCGCAAACCCAATGACTATAGACCTATTCTAAATGAAGGATTTAAATGTTGATTTAAGCTAAATGATATGCACATACAAAAATTTATCAATCCAAAAGATTAACTAAGATAGATTTTAATACCTAAATTGAAATGTGATCCTAGATTTGATTGAAAATAATTTTGAAAACAAGTAAACTATCTAAAATGCTTAAATGCTAAATGCTTGAATGCTAGGATAAATGATAAATAAAATCTGCAAAATAACTACTTAAAAGTTGGGATCCTTTGTGAGGAAATGAAGCTCACTCTTATAGATACCTCTCTCGAATCGACGATCGATATTGAAATCTGAAAAATAGACAAGATTGAATTCAAAGAAGCACAATCCACGTGTACGGAAGATGATTGGTTGAGAAAGTCAGTTGACTGAACTGACTGATCAGTGATTTAGGAAACTTCCAGAACCAGTTTTTAGTTAACTGATCTATTTCCAAAATGAGAAATAGAGAGGAACTAGTTAACTAAACAAGACATATCTATTTCTATTTTGATTTTTAGTCAACTAAAATGATGACACAAAAATGCACGTTTGAATATTTCAATGCATTTTAACTCGGCTTTAATAATTATAATTCCTTTTTGCATTTAATTGATAATTAACTATTTATTTAATCAACATTATAGGATATTAATTAAATAAATGACAAAAGGTTTATTTGCCAATGTTTTGTGAGTTTAGAAATTAATTAATTAATCAAGTGCGATGATATATTAAGACCTAATTTTATGTCAGATCAGACTAAGGATGTTGATTTTCCTTTTGGTTAGGACTTAGGATGATCAAGATTAGGGTTTTCTTGATAGGATATTGAGATTGGGGGTCTAGGGTTTAGGTGAACATTTTTTAGGTCATTATAGGTGTTGCATGATTCATAACATGGTGAGGTGATGGGTCATTCCGTTCCCTGCCAAGTTATGCGATGACACTCTCATTATTGGACTATGCACCCATTATGTTTGTCAGTGCATTTATGGTAATTTGTGTTGGAAGGTGGCCTGATGAGTATAGCATAGATTTTTTCATTTATGGAAACACTACTGATTGGCATGGTCTCTTAGAGTATAATCCAGTTTTGGATATTCTGTTTGGGAAAATGACTAAGTCCAGGAAGCAGTTGACAAGGTATAATTGTACAGTTTTGCCTGGCGAGCAATATGTGACAAACTAAGTCATGAAAGCTTAGAGGATTGTATTGTGGGATGTAGTAGACCATTAGTTAAGGTCTCTTTTATTTTGGAGTTGACTAGAGAGAGTTATAGCTTGATGAGGTTATGTGAAGACAGTGTAGTAGTGTAACAGGGCAGATGAGAGGTCACGATGTTTAACGGAGTAACATGTGGATTCCAGAAGTTCTACTTGGGAATTGGTTTGGGTCCTACCCTAATTTTGTTGATATATGATCTCCAACTATGTATTTTCTATTTGGTTATGTGTTGGACACATTTTTTGATGTATTTGCGAGCCGTCTCGAAAGGTTATGAGATTGAGCATATAGGTGAAGATTTTTTGAGATGCAAAGATGTGTAGTGTTAGGGATTTTTCTTGCTGAACCTCAAAATTCTTGAGTTTTGGTTTTAACTCTATGAATCCCAATATTGAAATAACTGATTCAAGCAAGAGAAATGCCTAATTGATGAGGGTATAGATAATATCTGGGGAAACTATTACCTCCTCCTTCTTTTTTGAGATCCACTGACTTAGGCAGGTATTACCTATGAATGATTACTGATTGACAGTATCTTTAAAGTGGATTATATCTTCTTACTAACTTGCTGAAATGGCTTTTACTATATCAATAAGTAGAGAACTATGCAAATGACTATGAATAACCTGATAAAAAGATTAATAAGCCAAACTAGTATTTTGACAACAACAAATAGTAATGCAATAAGGATTCTCATCCTTCTTCCTTTTATAGTTCTTATGAACTTAGGAGGGACAACCTATTTGATTCTCTCTTAAAGGAATAAGTAGACTTGAATTGTATACTCTATGAGTACAATTACTTATGAATGTATGCTCTTTTATAAGTGTAATGTATTTGAATTATTGTTCTTAAATGCTGGATGATTGAACAGTTATATGAAAAACTAAAAACCAGTGCCTGGTCCTATGGGCTACAGAGTCAATATATGGTACAAATCCATAATAAGGTGATTAATAAAATACTTGCAACAAAGATAAAATATCTCACAGATTATCCTCTAGTTCTATAACTATCATCAAATCCTTAGATTAATGCTAAGCTCTCTGGGCTCATTTGAAATAATTAATCCTTCCTTGAAGGAGCTCATAAATGATTGCACAATCACCTTGTGATCAGTATGTCTAAGTACCTTACAAGTAAACATACAAGAACTGTAACAGAAATGAAAAGAGACAACCAAGATGTAAAACAAAGATTATAATATATTATATTAATGTCTTAATTCTTCAAATACATTCCGATAGACAAAACAGTACAGAGGCCCAAAATTTTTTTAGTAGTCTGCCTTGTAATTCTATTCCATCATCTTTTTAAAAAGTTACAATGAGTTCTCTTTATAGGCTAAAACCATCTTGGAATCCTTAAGAAGTAAGGATTCTACAAGCTTCAGATGGTTTTAAGACCTAACCCTAAAATCTAGAAAAGACAAAAGACAAGAAAGAACCAAGCATGGATGGAAAAAAATGGAGAATAAGATCTTATTTGATCCTT
>MU225425.1:2082776-2093697 GCA_018584345.1 Thuja plicata
TCACTCTATCCATACAGTTTTCTATGACTCTCTTTCCTTTATCTGCCAATTCCTTCAATATAGATTGCCCAATCTTTAAGGAGTTCAAGTCTAAGGTAAAGTTCTTTACCAAATCATTCAGTCTCTCTTTCTTGTATTCATCTTCTGTAATCTTAGTAGCAAAGTCTACTAAGCTTATAAAGTGTGATTTGAATTTTGAAAAAATGTTATCCACATCTTCAACTGATTGGACTTTGGCTACTTTCTAATCAGTAGGCACTAAGTCATTCAAAATGTTCACTGTTTCCAAAAAGTGAGGGTTCCTCATCACTTGTTTTTCCTTTCCTTTTTCCATAGAAAGAATGTTGATTTTGATTAGGTCTTCTTCTCCCCATGCATCCAAACTTGTTGAATCAGGAATTAACCTTGACAACAATGAGGTAGATGGTTGAGTGGATGGTGAGACTATAGTGTTCTAACTGGTATCCATGCATTCAACCTTTACTGGTTTCTCTTTTATTGGCATCTTGTCACCTTGAGTATCATCTTGAGTATCTTCATTTATGTCAATTTGATCATTAATGGGAACTTCATCTTGTTGTGTAGAGGTATCATCAGTGCACATTTCTTCAGTGCTTACAAATACCTTATCAACTTTGTCCATATCTTTTTTAGATGCACTCATGGATATCTTGACATTGTCAACTACTATAGTGTCTTCTGAGTCTTTATCTGTATCAGAAGTTGTTGTCACTATGGGCGCTGAGACCTGTGGACCTATCATAGGTGTAATCTAAATCACTGGTTTTGTAGCCTATTTGGGAGGAGCTACAGTAACTTTTGTTGTAGGCGTTGTTGGTGGATACATGTGTCTGTCCATAAAGACTTGTGAAAATACCTTTTCAGTCTCCTTACCTATCTATTCATACTCCTTGTTCATAATTTGTAGGGTCCTTGTCTTAGTTTGGAGATGAGACTTCACTAGATCTAATAATATATCCTTCTCATCATGCGAGCATATAGGAAGAAGAGTATCCAATGTTTCTTCTCTTATCCTCATATCTTCCTCAATTGCATGTCTTTTCATGATCTCTAATAAGTTCCATAACTTATCCGGTATCACTGTCTTGAGTTCAAGAACTGTCTTCTTGAACTTGATCATATGAGATATGATCATAGAGTGTATCTCAGTTTTATCAATTTCTTGATACTTGTCATAGACTATAGAAAGTGTATCTAATCTCCCTTCATTAACAATCATGTTCTTCAAAAAATTTAGACTAGGTCTAAATCCTACCTTAGGAGGAGCTTAAGTATTCTTAGCTTTGATCTGAGTGTTCCTTGAGGATGGGTGATTTGTAGGCGCCTATTTTCTTCCTCTAGTCTTCTTGCTTGGTGTAGTCAATGGAGATGAATCTAAGTCAATGGTGGTAGAGGGCACAGAGGTGCTCTCTACTTTCTTCTTCTTCTGGATTTGTTTATCTTTCTCAAGTTCTTTCACTATCTTGGCATCTCTGGCTTTGTCAAGATCTTCTTGGGTGACTGCATGAACTTTCAGTATGTTGGATGTAATTTTGGATGCTTTCCTTTTATTATCAGCACTATGTAAGATAGTATCCACTTCATTGGTCTTTTCTCTGTAAGTGCCCCACCTAGGCTCATTAGGATCTTTGGGCGCTGACAATAGAACTTGTGCATTAGAATACTTGAAGATAGGGTTATTAATCAGGTGTGCAAATTCATCTTTAAATGTGTAGTCAGGTTTCATCATGGATGCCATATGAGTAGCTATTTTGGCATCTCCTATTGTTTCCTTCTTACAATAAATATACGCGCAGATATCTTCCATGTGAACAACACCTAGCGGGGTTTTGGAGAAAGCCCCTTCCACATCATCCAGTATGGATTTGAATGGATGTTTCTTGAATACAAATCTCTTCCTCTCTCTTATATCAAACACAACTAGAATCACCATACTTACATGGAATTTTCTTAAGTAGGGTTTCACAAAATTCCAAAACGGCGCGACTGCTAGGGTTCTGTTCCATACCTCTTATCCGTTCACTCAACTACCAAATCTATTATGCCTTCATGCCTTGATGTCTAGTGCTCCAATGCTCTCCAAATTCTGTGCTCTTCGAATCAAAGTGTGAGGAGGATCAAATACTTTCTTTCCTTTATACAATCTACCGCATTTAATGTTTGCAACCGTACGTAAATTACCCAGAGATTTTGAAAATTTGATCCCAATGCATTTTAGAAAATGCGTGAATGCACATAGAAATATTATGTTCTTGTAACCATGATTTTGTAGGTGCATACTCAGAGGTGAGTATACTAACCGCGCAGGGGTCCTGAGCTAGAATAGCTCCCCCTAAGACCAAGAAGGTCTATTTAAGAAGAAGTAGAGGGTGCGTCCACTGTGGATGCATCAACTACTTTATCAACATCATTTTCCTTCTTTAATTCAACCCAAATTTTACTTGAATCTTCATTTTCTTGAACAAACTTTACTTCTCCTTTTTCTTTAAATAGTGATTTCTTAGGTTCATCTTGCTTCTGAGTTTTGGATCTAAAAAACTTTGAGATGTTTCCTGCCTTTCCACATGTGTAACAAATGATAGGAGGTCTAATGCTTTTATTCATCATGCTGCATTGATTTGTTGTGTGTCCATTGTAGTTACATGTCTGACATGTAGTGTTCTACAAATTCCTTTGAGGTTGATTTCTCTGATTGTTTTGATTCATTCTTCTTTTATTCTACTGTGATTGAGTTCTGCAATGTATAGCCCTATGACCAAATTTATTACAAGAGAAACAATAACCATTGAAGGGTCTTACCTTTTTGCAATCTCTTGCCAAATGACCATGTTTATTACACGCATAACAAGTTTTGTTAATTTGCTTGATTTCCCTTTTTGGTAGATTTAATTTAATCTCTTCAACATTTTCAACTTTCCTTGCTTCTAAAAGTGCTTCATGAGGTTTCTCTCTTTCTTGTAATGAATTGACTTCAGTTTTTGTTATATTGAATCCAAGACCAGTAGTGTCGCCTTTTTGCCTTTGTGCATTGAGCTGAGATTGAAGTGAATCAGAACTTGTGTGGAGTTTATCAATCTTATCCTTTGCTTCTGTTAATTCAGATTCCAACTTCCTTTTTATGTTTTCCAATTCTAGAACTTTCGTGTTTGCTTTCAAGAGTTCATCATCTAGTTTTTTGCTTTCTTTGATTTTTTCTTCAATAGCAATTTGGCTGTCTATGAGCTATTCATCCAGATTCTCAACTTTGTCTTTCAGAGACATATTTTCTTCATTGAGCTTTTTGATCATTTTCCCTAAGTCACTTGTAGAACAATCTTTCAAACCTTTTCTTAACTTCTTGATAAGCATTTGTGAGCCATCAACTTTTAGTCTAAGTTCTTGATTTTCTTTTTCAGATCTATCAAGATCTTCAAGAGCTGCTTCAATATTCTTTTTCAAATGTTTTTCTTCTACTGAGTCCATGATCTCCTCAAGTGGTTAAACTTATTTGCTGAGGACCAGATCTCTGATACCAATTGTTAGAAACACTGAGAGGGGGGGGTGAATCAGTGTTTGTCTATTAATTAATTTTTAGAAACTTAAACATACATAGAATGAAGCTTAACATAACAAATCATAACACATGATATGATTATGGGGAAAACTTGATCAGAGGAAAACCCCGGTGGGAATTAGTACCCACAAATATTGTACTAAGTATAATGAACTTGTGAGAGTTCCTTTGCCCTGTTAGAAGCAGTCTTTACAATATGAGTACAATGACCTGGTTAAAGGTTGGACCCTGTTAGGAGTCTTTTACAAAACCATGTTAAAGGTATATGGCTCACTTCTCAATAAGATGAAGGCTACAACCTTCAGAAAGATGATATGCACTATATCAAAATGAACTGCTATGATGACACTGTTGTCTGATCGTTCTGTGTATGCATGAATTCTCTTACTCTCTCAAAGAGCTATATCATATACTGACTTCATAGTACTATCCCTCTGTATCTTCCTCTTGCATAATAATTGATGCTTCTATCATATCTTTACATTACATACTTATATATTCAAATCTGAATAGGCGCGGCCCAAAAACAAAACACTAGTCGGCCCTAAAACAAAATATACAATGCTTCTGAACAATTCAGCTCAAGCGTTTTTACTATAATGTTAATTACATCATTACAATCATATAACCAAAGGCACTTAGCCATTACATTATAAAATAACACACGCTGATCAAAACACTTAGTCAACTTCCGTGCTCTGTCTCCTGGACTGCTGGTCTATTGATCTGGTTGTAACTTTTCTGTACTATAGTTTCATACTATGCGTGTCTAGATGTAGCATGTACACATGTCATAAAACTTATATCTGAACATGCATATGCTGAATCGATCTCTCACACGTGTGCTAATGTGCTGATCACTGAGTATCTCTATTTGCCCTATTTTCCTTACTTAGTCATTTTGTCTTATAAGATAGAGACTAAACATGACTTTGTTGCCATTATGAAAACACAAAATGAGTCATGCATCCTCAGGTAGTAAACTTGCCAACACCTTTGTCTATATATGTTCAGGACAACATCTGATATTTGTAATGAGATCTAGTGACCACAAATACATGATAACTTACACTAGTATTTAAGATTGCTAACCTTCCTCTGCTCAAAGAGCAGGTGCCATGTGTCCTCCTATTCTTCATAAATGATGTCCAGGTCAACAATGACAATATTTTTCTTCTTGGGCTTTGTTAATATGTCCCATGCTATAACATCTTCTTCTTTCGGCCATTCAAAGCTTTGTATATTCTCCAACTAGTTCTTTTGTCTTTC
Source organism: Thuja plicata (assembly GCA_018584345.1). Taxonomy (NCBI): domain Eukaryota; kingdom Viridiplantae; phylum Streptophyta; class Pinopsida; order Cupressales; family Cupressaceae; genus Thuja; species Thuja plicata. The sequence continues at coordinate 2,087,620 of MU225425.1, forward strand.
CCACCTGGCATCAGTGATACTCTTGACATCTATGATGAATTTATTACAATCTATTTTTCCCTTAATTGCTTCATCCAAAATCTTATTAAATATTTCCATATTTAGCTCTCCTTTATCAGAAACATATACCTCTTTATTAGGCAGTATAGTGTCAAACTCTGAGCCCCATACCCCTAATGACTTGATTTGATTGTCCTCTGATTTGATTGGAGGCACAAATCTATTGTAGCTTGGCCCAAACATGTTCAACCTCGCCTCTATCTAATTATCTTTTCCTTTAAAAAGGACAAAGTGGATCCTATTTTCTCTATCTCAGTCCCAACCTCGGTCACTATGTCTAGTAGGTCTAACCTAAGTGGTTGAAAATATGCCAACCTTTCAAAGTGTCCTGTTCTCCCAGACCATGTTGCATAATAAATATTCAAAATTGAGACAAAATTATTGACCTCTACTTGCAAGCCTGGAAATTTTCCATAGGCTCCGTATACTATGTCAATTTTATCTTTCATTACATCTACCCTATGCTACAAACTTTCTATTAATACACCCAATATAACATTATTGTGCTCCTTAACGTATTGCCTTGTCTTTGCTGCAGTATGATCTATTTCTTGTATTTGGATCTCAGCATCTTGCACCTCTTTTGGTTCTACATGGACAAATTTTGGCATATCAAGCAATTTTTGTGCGATCTCTTCTATCAAATTCTCTTGTGCTTTGATCTTGATTAGACCCAGCTCCCTATATTTGACAATATCACTAGTTTCACTAGTGAGCTTCTTCAAATTTTTAGACATTTGGATAGCTTTGGCCTCATTCAATTTAGAAAAATGGGTGAGCACTTGGCAAATTTCCAAGTCTCCTGTATTCTAGACTGATCAGATAATCTTGTTTCCTTCCATTTTCTCCTAAATGTTTATTAGGGATGGCTTCTGATCTTTTGGAGCTAGGATCCACATTGCTAATGCCTGGGATTTTGGATTGTATCCAAATCCTCAAATCATTTCCCCAACCTATGTCTCTGATGACAAATTTACATTAGGTTGCTTTCTAATCTGATCTATAATGAAAGCAAAGGCCAAATCCCACCCTTCTACTAATAGCATCACATTGACCTTTACGAGTTGTCTTGCCTCCTCTAGTGTAATTTTCTCTGATTTAGGATCATAATCCTAGAATTTTTTGGTGCAGGGCACCTCCCTACTTGATGTTTTGGTGTTGTTTAGGGTTTTTTAGGATTTTGTGTGAGTGGTAGAATAATTTCCAAAAGGTTGGAAGCAATGTTAGTCTAACTCATGTTTGTAAGGGCTTTAGTGCTCATTAGGGGTTTTGGGATTTTTGGCTTCAAATTGTGGAAATGTTGCCATTTTAGTGCAACATGAGATGGTGGTATGTTTTAGGACCCTACATACCCTATTTAGGGTCCTAGGAGTCAACATCAAGCATCGAGTTGACTTAGGAAGTCAAAATGCTTCAAAATGCAAAAAGTTGCTAGCAACTTTGAAAGTTGCTCGAGCAACTTTTGCAAGAAATGACAAAATATGGTTAAACTAATTTGTAACTACCCATGCTCAGTATATGAGCATGGAATCGATGTTTGGACAAGTTTAATGAGATTTTGGATTGAGACACTTATTTCTGACACCATTGTATGGATGACTGTGTCCTTATTTGCATAATCTGCATTGTGTCTTTGCTTATGTATGATCCTAAACGGATTGGCACAGGTGATCGAGCTCCATATTTGTATAGTGTTTCCTTTTAGCTTTCATATGCAATAGGTAGTTTGATTTGAAGTTCAGTAGAAGTTAGATTGTATATTTTTGAAGGTCACTGGTCTGACAGAGGCTTAACAGTGTTACCTTGTGAGAAAATGGCTCTAACCTAGTTTTCCTCCAGTGGATGTGTCTGAAACCATGGGGAAATTAGGGTTAGGGTCTATAGATAGGTGTTTAGGGTTTTTTTTTGTCTCTTTGGATTTCATAGGCCAATAATGAATCCCTATGGCTAACTGGTGAAACTAGGTGAGCTAGGATAGGGAGGAGATCGAATTGATGAGAGCACCCAAGACCTTTTGGGGAAGACTTAGTTGCATTACTAAAATCACTAGATAGTATCATAAAAGGATTCAATGGTGGTTGGAGGGGAATCAATGAAGGGAGACAAGCTTTGTAATTGTTCTTGATCACTGGTCCAGAGGCCTAATTAATAGGCTATAAACTAGGGCCTGCAAGAAACTAGAGTTTTGGGTGCCATCAAAGGTCAGGGTTTTGGATTCTGATAGGGTTTATCAATGTCTTGAAGATTTTCAAGTTTGTTTGTGGGGTCACTTGGATATTTTGGAAGCAATAGGCCAAAATCGGTAAAAATAGACTTACAAGGAGTTGACCAATTAGGCCTCCTACTGAGTTAAAGACCAATTGGATTGGTGAGGCATCTTGGAGAGTTTTGATGGATGTAGAATGACCAAGAAAGGGTCAATAAGTATATGGAGAGTCTCAGTAAGTGTGTATTAAGATCCTAGGTAGAGGATTGACAATCTAGGTGGAGTTGTGGTGAAGAAAGCTAAGCTTTTGGTTAACTTGTTAGACTAGTTGAGCTTACAAATCTTGGGGACTTCCAAGAACCAACTATACCTTAGAGGAGAAGTTGGGGGAGAGGGTCTAGGAGATCCTAATTGGTGGAAGAACCAACAAAGGAAAAACATTGGATGGTTGGTTAAGGAAAACAAGCACCTAGGAGAGAGGAAAGATTCTAGATTGTCATATCCTTTGCATCATAGTGGTATCAAAGTCAGAATAACATGAAGATTGTGCATGTATGAAGGGGAAAAGAGTCAAGAGAGTCAAGAGGTTGACAGTATGCCTCCTAAGGCAATGAGTAGGGCTGAAATATTAGAATTGGTATAGGGCCTCTTGGAGAAGGCTCATGTGTCTGAGACAAAAATAAAAAAAGATGATCACTAAATGGGGTGATTAAAGTGGTGGGGATGATGATAGTCAAACTGAGGAGTCATCCAACAAGGGAAAAGATCCTAAGATAGACAAGGAGAAAAAGGTTTTCTTAGATGCATTCAAATCCTAAAACTAGGATAGCATGGAACACATATCCTACTACTGTGGTAGTCTAAATGGAGAAGAGTTGTTAGATTGGCTTGAAGCCATTGGCAACCAATTTGAATACAAAGATATCTCAGAGGAAAAGAGAGTTAGCTATGCCAGGGCTAGACTCAAGGGATCAGCATTGGTGTGGTGGAACATGATGCAAGATGATAGAGTGGGTAGTGGTAAGAAGAAGATTACTTCTTGGAAAAGGATGAAAATCAGACTGAGGGCACAATTCTTTCCCACTGATTATGAAATAAAAATGTATCAAAAACTCCAGAATCTGAGACAAAAAGAAATGTCAGTAAGTACCTACATAGAGGAGTTCCATAAACTAAGCCTAAGGGCTAGGAGACAAGAAGATGAAATGGAGAAAGTGGCAAGGTATCTCAATGGGCTAAGGTGAGGGATACAAGATGAGATAAGCATGATGTCTCTAGACAGTATGCACAAATGCTTTCAGTTGGCTTTGAGAGCAGAGGATAAAGCAAGAAGAAGAAATGACTTCCATCAGAGAGGAAGAGGTGGTAGCAATAACAGAGGTTTTTAGAGAGGTAGGGGTAACTTTGGTAGAGGAAAGAGCCCTAATAGGAAAGACGATAGTCAAACCATGGATAACAGTGGAAGAAACCAATATAGAGGATCTTTCCAAAGGGGAGGAAACAGAGGTAGAGGATCACCAAGAGGTAGGTTCCAACCCCAAGGGAGATCTAACTTAGTGTTCACTGGTAGGTGCTATAATTGTAACCAAGTGGGTCACACAATGGGAAGGTGTCCAGAGAAGGCTTCCTCATCTTCAATGGGGGATAGAAGGAATCAGTTAGTTCAAGAAGATGACACTCAAAGTGTTACTTCACCCATTTCCAAGGTAGGGCTAGTACTAGATGGAGAAAACTTGATGGTAAGGAGAACCTTATTAAAGGTACCTAAAACCATAGAGCCACCCCAAAGAAAGAACTTATTCAAGAAAACTTGTAGGTCTTATGGGAAGATTTGCAAGGTTATAGTGGACTCTAGATCCACTGAGAATATAGTGTCCACTAAGATAGTTGAAAAATTGAAGTTGAGAAGGATACCTCATACCACACCTTACAAGGTTCCATGGTTGAACAAGGGTCAATAAATAGTGGTAGATGAGAAAACTATGGTTGAGTTTGAGATTGGAGACTATAAGGAAAAGGTCCTATGTGACATACTACCTATGGATGCATGCCATCTGCTCCTAGGATGTCCATGGCGGTATGATGTTAAAGCCATACATGATGGAGAGAAGAACAATTATGTCATCACCAAGCTAGGAAAGAAATTCCAAATGGATCTATTAAAAGAACCCAATGAAGAGAAGCATGTGAGAACAAGTGTGATGTTTTTGAGTGGGAAAGAGTTTCTAAAGGCCATGAAGAAGGAGAAGGGAGTATGTTGTGCAGTAGTGATCAAACCAAAGGAGCAGAGTAAGGAGAAAGTCAGTTTGCCACCAGAGATACAAGCTTTGTTGGAGAAGTATCATGACATAGTGGATAATGGTATGCCAAGTGCCTTACCACCTATGAGGGATGTGAGTCATTAGATTGACCTTATACCTGGAGCAAATTTGCCAAACAAGGCTTGTTATAAGATGACACCAAGCCAAAATGCAGAGATAGCAAAACAAATCCAAGATTTGTTGGATAAGGGGTTGATAAGGAAGATTTTGAGCCCATGTGCTGTGCCAACAGTACTTGCACCAAAGAAGAATGGAAAATGGAGGATTTTTATAGACTCTAGGGCTATAAACAAGATCACAATCAGATATAGGTTCCCAATGCCCTGGATAGAAGACTTGATGGACAATCTTAGTGGATCTTGTTACTTTTCTAAGGTGGACTTGAAGTCAGGGTATCATTAGATAAGGGTGAGGCCAAGTGATGAGTGGAAAATAGCTTTTAAGACCAATGAGCATCTATATGAGTGGCTAGTAATTCCCTTTGGCCTAAGTAATGCACCTAGCACATTCATGAGGCTCATGAATGAAGTGCTGGCAGAATTTATTGGTAAGTTTGTAATAGTTTACCTTGATGATATTTTGATATTTAGAAAGTCCAATGAGGAGAACATGAAGAATTTGGAGATGGTCTTAAGAAACCTACATCAAGAGAAGTTTTGATGATAAATCAAGAAAAGTGTGAGTTTCTCAAAACTAAACTAGTTTACCTTGGCTTTGTGGTTGCTAATGGATGTATGAAAATGGACCCTGATAAAGTTAAGTCCATTTTGGAATGGCCTACACCTAGGTCCATAGGGGATCTTAGGAGTTTCTATGGATTTGCCTCCTATTATAGGAAGTTTGTGAGAAACTTCAGTCATGTATGTGCCCCAATTATGAACACCATAAAAGGTGGAATCAAGTGCAAGTTTGAATGGATAGTAGCAGTAGATTAGGGGTTTGAGATGTTGAAAAAGAGGATTGCAAAGCTACCTACACTTAGATTCCCTAACTTTAAACAAATATTTGTGGTAGAGTGTGATGCTAGAAAGCTGGCTATATGGGCAGTGCTAAGCCAAGAGGGACACCCTGTGGCATTCTTTTCTGAGAAGTTGAATGAGGCAAAACAAAAGTACTCCACCTATTATTTGGAGTTATATGCCATGGTACAAGCCTTGAAGAAGTGTACCTAGGGATTTTGTGGTCTACACTGATAATCATGCCTTTAGTTTCCTAAATGGACAAGAAAAATTAAATCAAAGACACATGAAGTGGGTGGAAGCATTAAAAGCTATTAGGGCTACACGACAATTCCATCCTCATAATGGAAACCTCTCCTAGCTGTGGGTAGGCTATGAGTGAAGAGGAATGTCTAGATTCTAGGCCGGCTCCTATAAAATATGGTATATCACTTCCTGATTGAAAACTAAATTGGGAAAAGAGAAAAGAGGTTTGTAACTAAAATTGCATAACAAAAAGGTGATACACCAAGGATAATCAGACTCTTTTATG
>MU225425.1:2103708-2147702 GCA_018584345.1 Thuja plicata
TTTTCATTCTCTGGCCTATCGGCCGCCATAGCTTCGGATCCTTCTCTCTTCTGTCTTCTTCATTCTCGTAGCAATTGTTTTGCATGCAGGTGTTTCTTGGGTAGATTGACATTCTTCAATCTCAACACCCTCAAAATCTTATGAGTAGTGGTCTTGGAAGAAAAATGCCCACCACATATTCCAGCATGCATTTCAATTAGTACTTTCTCAGCTTGGTTTTTATCTAGACACAATAGTAGTACACCATTTATGTCTTTCTAGTACAGATCTCCTTAAATCAAGGTGTACTTTTGAGCTTGTAACTTAAGTATCCTCTTTTGATTATCTGACATGTTTTTAGATAACTTGGCATTTTTAAGGTAATACATGATATCAACATAAAATGGTTGTCTTTCAATACTGGTTATTGTTGAATCTTGTATCACCACATTATTTACTTGTACCAAGTCCAAATTTTCTTCAGTCATTAGTTTTGCTAAACCTTGTCCTCTAACCAATTTTGTAATATGGATTTCTAGATTAAATTCTTGAATTTTGTTAATCCACTTACATCTCTTACTAGTCACTTCTGATTGGGTAAGAATATCTTTCATTACTGAATGAGGAACATATGCAAAAACTTTGGTACAAACTAAATAAGGTCTGAATGATTTAATAGCTTTTACCAATGCACATGCCTACTTCTCCATCATTTCATAGTTCATTTCTGCATCCTGGAGAGATTCTCTAAAGAATGCTATTGGATGTTCAAATCCCTCCTCATCCTTCTATAGTAGAACAATAACAATAGCGTGAAAAGATGAAAATGAGAACAAAGAAAAGGGCTTACTATAATCTGGAGATTTTAAAATAGGGGCATCTTGTACTGCTTGCTTGAATTTATCAAATGCTAACTGAGCCTCTTCATTCCACTAGAACTTTGCATCTTTCTTTAGTAACTTGATTATTGGCTTGACAATTTCATCAAATGTAGCAATGAATCTTCTGACAAAATTAATCTTTCCAAGGAAAGATTGCACTCCTTTTATATTCTTTAGAGCAGTGACCTTTTGAATGGCTTCTATTCTCTTAGGGTCTATCCTTACTCCATCTTTGGACACTATATGTCCCAATAACTTTCCTTTTGTGACTGCATAATGAAATTTTCTAGGGTTTAGTGAAACACCATATTCTAAAGCCTTGTTAAAAATTTTCTCTAGATGTTCACAAGGATCCCCTACTTTTTTAGAAAATGCAGTCAAATAATCTTGGTAAATAACCATGAAAATATCAATAAACTCTTTAAATGCCACATTCATGGCTCTCTGGAAATTTTATCCTACATTTGTTAATCCAAAGGGCATTCTGACATAGACATAAGCTCCCCATGGAGTATTAAATACAGTCTTGAATTTCTCAGACTCTTTCACAAGTACCTAGTTGTATCCTGAGAAGCCATCCATAATTGATAACAAATCACAACCAGTTACCTTATGCAACATTGCTTCCATGTTTGGTAGAGAATAGTTATCTTTTAAGGAAGCAATATTCAGATTTTTGAAATCTACACACAGTCTTATATCATGATTCTTTTTTCTTACTGGTACTAGGTTTGAGACCCAAGTTGAATTCCTGATAGGCTGAATAATTCTAGCATCCTTTGATTTCATCGAATCATGTTGCATCTTAGGAGCCAATAAAGGATTAATAGGTCTCTACTTTTGTCTGAATGGTTTCATAAATGTTTTGAGTGGGATTTCATGTTGGAAAAGATCCTCTCTATAAGCTTTAAGATCTTCATATGACCATGAAAAAACATAATTATGTTTTATCAGTAATTTTATCAGGTTGGTTTTTACATGAGAGTCCAATCCTTTTCCAATATAAACTATTTGAGGAGTGGTCTATGATCCCAAATTTATCTCCTATAGATCCTCAATTTTGGCATTGCTTATTCTTACTGTATGTTCATTCTGATCAGTAAACAACACCTCTAGTTCTACCAATCATTTAGGAATCTGGTTAGTACTGAGTTGGACAACCTCATCCCCCAGTATAAAATCCTTACCATCAATGACCTCAAGCAAATTATTGCAATCTATGTACTAGTCTTCATAATGATCAAGGCACTGAAGAAATCTAAGAATATCTTGGTCATCCTCAAGTACTTTCCAGTTGTAAATATTCTCTGGGACAACTGATCTTCCTTTAAATTCAACGATTGATACCCCATTTAAGGTCATATCATCAGTTTGCAAAGCCACACTAGCTAAGAAATCTGCCATAATGTTTCTAGACCTTTCTATACAATTTATATTAAAGGCATCAAAGAATTCTATTTGGTCCCAAATAGCATGTCTATACATTTTTAATCTGTCATTCTTTACAGAATATTTGGACCTTACTTGGGCTACTACTAACTCTAAGTCACCATAGACTTTTAAACATTTTATACCATGTTTAGTAGCAATATTTGGCCCTAGAAACAAAGCTTCATATTCTGTTGTATTATTTGTACACTGAAAAGATAGGAAAAAATAATATTTGAATGTGGTACCTGACGGAGATATAAGTAGAACTCCAGCTCGTTATCCTTCTTTTGAACATGCTCCATCAAAATACATTTACCACAAACCATCACTCTGTGTAGTCAAATATTTCACCAAAGGATCAACATTTTCACATTGGTGAGTACTCCTTTTGATTCTGAAATTTTCCATGTCAACATCAACACAGTAATTAATATTTGTATCCTCATGAAATTCTATCATATGAGATGTTCTTCCCTCTCTAGACACCTTTACATTATTTCCAGCTATATTGAAAGTAGCATAGGATAAATCACACTGAATAGTGCCCCCCATTGAAGCACTCCATTTTATGGACAACAACATACCATAATGTGCTGGTATGTCAACCACCAGTACACTCATAGTTAACATTGTATCTGGGCATATGCCTAATTTGTAAGGTAAGGCTTCAATGGTTCCAACAATAGAGATTTCTCTTGAATCCATTTCTTGACACCTCCCATGAGGAGTATCTACTTGCAAACCCATGAATTTGATAATTTCTGTAGGCATGACTGTATTAGATGCTTCTGAGTCAATCATACAATTTTTGAGCATCTTTCCATTTATTACCAATGTCAAGAAAAAGGGGTCAACAAATCCTATAGAATTATTTGTGTTTAATTAAATCTGAGGGATCTCAAAGATCATCCCCTAAGGATCCTTTCCCTTACTATTGAATTTCTTTTCAATATGTTCTATTTTTTGAGGTTTTACTGTTGATACAGTACTCAATACTGAAAGAAATTTCTCTTTGTGTTCTTTTATTCTCATCATATCTAGGAATGCGACCTTCACAGTTATCTAAGATAAACACTATCCCATATCCACTGGAGTATAGTTTACATTAGAGGTCTTACGATTTTCTACAATGATATTATTCTCTTCTATCTTAATATTCATAGTAGGTTCTTCCCTCCTATATTTCTTATTTTATACTTTGGGGGAAGAAGAACTTGCTTCTGGCTCTTTATCCTTTTCTACATGTACATCTTTTGGTTCATTGGCTTTGTTTATTATCTTGACCTTAGGTTTGTTTTCATTTTCCCCAAGTCCATTCTTTTTTGGTACATATTTGGCATATGTTTTAGTTTCTTTTACAAAGATGCATGATGGCTGATTTCCAACATTACCCACAACTCTGTTTCTTAGGTGATAGTTGTTTCTAGCTTTGTTTACCAAATCAACAGTGATTCTAGCTTTTTCTTCATCAGAGGATTTTCTCACTACTGAGGGTTCCTGACTATTTTGGGCATAACACCTTATGTGATCAACCCTTTCTTCTTCTTCACTATCTGACACAATTTTTTGTTGATGAACTTCCATTCTACCTTGCGAGCCATATATGTCATGATTTTCAATTTCCTCATAAGAATCCATATCATGACATGAATGATAATTATTCATACTATAATCACATAACTCATTTTCATCCTTTTCTTTCTCTTTATTTGATTTTATATCTAAAGAGACAATGCAAAAATCAGGATTGTGTGGTGCCTCACAAGCTTCACACCAAAATTCATCATTACACATGTGAATAGTATTTTTATGTAGGGGATCAGGAGTCCTATTCTTAGGTTTTTCTTTCTTTAGTGGAATAATAGGCTTACCATCCTTGAATTGGGTACCATAGGGGTAGTTCTACATCCTATTTTGTGGGTTATAGTTATTATTATAGGATGGCTTATTATTCCGTGGAGCCTTGTACTCTTTGTATTTAGGTTCCTTTTGATTACTCCTATTAAATTGTGGATCCTCTCTTTTACCCAATTTTCCTAATATCCTCCTATTCATCTCTATATTCACAATTGTTTTATAGGCTTCTGTTAAAGTTCTTGGATTCTTATCTCTAAGTGCATAGCCCATTTTTGAATCAAAAGCGTTGAGATAGGTAGCAAGACATACCTTTTGATCCAACTTCAATTTTTGAAACAACTTATGCATAGCTCATTGGAATCTTGTATTGAACTCAGTTACTTCTTCATTTGAGTTCTTCCTTATATTTTTGAATTCATTGAGAAAAAACACTTCATTAGTCTTATCACCATATTGATCCTTGAATAAATCAATCACTTCATCCATTGTTCCTACAGAACCATGAGATAGACTCCTAAACCATTCCCTAGCATCTTCTACTAGAGATTGTAAAAATAATTTCATAAGGACATCTTCATGATTGATATTTAAATCATCTATAACATCAAAGAATTTTCTTAAATTCTCTTAACAAGTTACAACATTATTTCCTGAAAAATTTGGAAGTTTTTCTCCCATATCTTCTAGTATTGTATTTGGATAACCTAGAGTTCCAAAGAAAGAAAATTGCTTGTACCTTTCTGTAGGAAGAGGTATCCTTTGGAATTTGTTAGTATATTTAGGAGAAAAGAATTTTCTATGGTCTTTGAAAGAAGAAACCTTGTTTCTTGATGTTGTAGCATTCTCTCTATCAGCAAAGGAGATTGTAGTACATTGCAAAAAATCAATTTTTCTCTTTATCTCTATAGTAGTAGCTTTTGCTTCAACTTTTTCCAACATCTTGGCCATTGTTTCTCTTTCTTTTTAATCTTTTCAAGGTCAATGTCTAGTTTAGACATTTTCTTAGTCAGGTTCTTTTGAGTTTTTGGCTCCTCAACTTCTGTTTCTGTAACTTTATTTTTTCCTTTATCTTTGAAGTCTTGAGGACCTAAAATTTTCTGGATGCTTGGAGTCTCCAGGTCTCTGCAAGAACTCTCAATATTTTTTGTAGCTTGATGTCTTAGGGATATTCTCTTATACTTGTCAACATCCTTCTGCTCATGTTTTTTCTTTTTATGTTCCTTTTCCATTTTCATCTGCTGATTAAGGGCTAGTTGTTTTATGAGGATTCTTTCTTCCTCTGCAAGCTCATCAGAAGGAACTTCAAAGTCTGAGCTAATTGTGTTAGTTCCTTCTCTCTCACTAGAAGTAGTAGTGATTGCATAGGTTTCTAGTCCAAGGTTTTGGGAATTTTTATACTCTGAAGTATTCCCCTCATGACTAGACTGATTGGTATCCTTCTTTCTAGTGTTGTTTGTTTCTTGGAACAGAGTTACCGATATTCGCTTGGTTTCTCTTTTCTCTCCTAGATAACTTAGTTTTTGAAGTAGTGGGAATCCCACTATCCAATTCCATTTCTAGATTTTCTCTCATTCTTGACCTACTATTCATATTTGTAAAAATATTTAACTTATGCACTCAATTCAAATATTTTCTTTAGAGTTGCCACCCAACCACAAGTTTGGGAAATATTGAATACTACTAGAATGACCTAAAATTGGCAAAAATCAACTATAACTTATAAATCAACTTTCAACTAGAGATTATGGATTTATAATTTGAAGTCCCCAACAGAGTAATTTTGAGTATAACTTTTAACTCCCCAGTAGAGTCGCCAGTTTGTTAGGGATTTTTCTTGATGAACCTCAAAATGCTTGAATTTTGGCTTTAACTCTATGACTCCCAATATTGAAATAACTGACTCAAGCAAGATAAATGCCTAATTGATGAGGGTATAGATAATATCTAGGGAAACTATTAACTACTCCTTTTTTCTGATCCATTGACTCAGGCAAGTATTACCTATGAATGATTACTGATTGACAGTATCTTTAAAGTGGATTATATCTTCTTACTAACTTGCTAAAATGGCTTTTACTATATCAATAAGTAGATAACTAGGAAAATGACTATGAATAACCTGATACAAATCTTATTAAGCCAAAATATTATTTTGACAACAAAAAATAGTAATGCAAAAGGATTCTCATCCTTCTTCCTTTTATATTTCTTATGAACTTAGGAGGGACAACCTATTTGATTCTCTCTTAAAGGAATCAGTAGACTTGAATTGTATACTCTGTGAGTACAATTACTTATGAATGTATGCTCTTTTATAAGTGTAATGTATTTGAATGATTGTTCTTAAATGCTGGAGATGAACAATTATATGCAAAAATAAAAACTAGTGCCTGGTCCTATGGGCTACAGAGTCAATATCTGGTACAAATCCACAATAAGGTGATTAATAAAATACTTGCAACAAAGATACAATTACCTATAGATTATCCTCTAGTTCTATAACTGTCATCAAACCCTTAAATTAATGCTAAGTTCTCTGGGGTCATTTGAAATAATTAATCCTTCCTTGAAGGAGCTCACAAATGACTGCACAATCACCTTGTGATCGGTATATCTAAGTGCCTTACAAGTAAACATACAAGAACTGTAACAGAAATGAAAAGAGACAACCAAGATGCAAAAAAGAGATTGCAATATATTATATTAATGTATTAATGCTTCAAATACATTCAGATAGACAAAAAATTATAGAGGGTCAGACAAACTTTAGTAGTCTGCCTTATAATTCTATTCCATCATCTTTTAAAAAAGTTACAATGAGTTTTATTTAGAGGCTAAAACCATCTTGGAATCCTTAAGAATTAAGGATGCTACAAGCTTCAGATGGTTTTAAGACCTAACCCTAAAATCTAGAAAAGACAAAAGACAGGAAAGAACCAAGCGGTGGATGGACAAAAATGGAGAATAAGATTTGATTTGCTCATTGTCGTTTTGTGATCTTTGGCACCTTTGTATGTATATGTTTAGAAAAGCATCTGATATTTGTAACGAGATCTAGTGACCGCCAATATAAGCTAACTTACACTAGTCTTTATAATTGCTAACCTTCCTGTGCTCAAAGAGAAGGTGCCATGTGTCCTCCAATTCTTCATCCATGATGTCCAAGTCAACAATGACATGATTTTTCTTCTTGGGATTTGTTAATATGTCCCATGTTGTAACATATTCTTCTTTTGGCCATTCAAAGCTTTGTATATTCTCTAACTTGGTCTTCTGTCTTTCCCACCTGGCATCAGTGATATTCTTGACATCTGTGATGAATTTATTGCAATATGTTTTTACCTTAATTGCTTCATCCAGAATCTTTTTAAATATTTCCATATCTATCTCTCCTTTATCAGAAACATATACCTCTTTATTAGGCAGTATAGTGTTGAACTCTGAGCCCCATACCCCTAATGACTTGATCTAATTGTCCTTTGATTTGATTGGAGGCGCAAATCTATTGTAGCTTGGCCCAAACATGATCAACCTCACCTCTATCTGATTAGCCTTTCCTTTAAAAAAGGACAAAGTAGCTCCTATTTTCTATATCTCAGTCCCAACCTGGGTCAATATCTCTGGTAGGTCTGACCTAAGTGGTTGCAAAGATGCCAACCTTTCAAAGAGTCTTGTTCTCCCAGACCATGTTGCATAATAAGGATTCAAAATTGAGACAAAATTATTGACCTCTACTTGGAGGCCTAGCAATTTTCCATAGGCTCCATATACTATGTCAATTTTATCTTACCTTATGCTGCAAAATTTCTGTTAATGCACCCAATATAACATTATTGTGCTCCTTAACCTCTTGCTTTGTCTCTGCTACAGTATGCTCTATTTCTTATGTTTGGATCTCAGCATCTTGCACCTCTTTTGGCTTTGCAAGGATAGCTTCTGGCATATCAAGTAGTTTTTGTGTGAGCTCTTCTATTAGCTTCTCTTGTGCTTTGATCTTGATTAGACCCGGCTCCCTATCTTCGAAAATATCACTAGTTTCACTAGTGAGATTCTTGAAATTTTTATACATTTGGACAATTTTGGCCTCATTCAATTGAGAAAAATGGGTGAACACTTGGGAAATCTCCAAGCCTCCTATATTCTAGACTGGCCATATAATCTTTTTTCCTTCCATTTTCTCCTAAATGTTTATTAGGGATGGCTTCTGTTCTTTTGGAGCTAGGCTCCACATTGCTAATGCCTAGGATTTTGGATTGTATCCAAATCCTTTTCTCATTTCCCCAACTTGTCCCTCTAATTCCATCAATTCATTGAACTTTTCAGCCCTTCTATCAACCTCCTCATCCTCTAATATATTTCTTATTAAGTCTTCTTCCATGCATTCCTCATGATCCTTTGTATATGGAATGGTGGGTGTCAATGGCTTCTTGGCACTCAGGATGAAGCCTTCTGTGTCAATTTATCTGTAAAGGGCTACATTCATTCTGTAGTGGCTCATCCAATTGTTCACTGGGTCTAAAGCCCTTTTTCCAATTGTAAAATTATAAATCTTGAACTACATTGGGGTAAATATACCCTTCCTATGTGGAGAAAAGTGTTCCTTGTCTATCAAAATCAACTGCCTGATGAATTTCATTTCTACAATCCTTGGTGGCATGTGGAATGGTAGAACATGGGGTGGGTGGGTGCAACCATACACCCTGATTAATGTAAAATTCTTCTCATAGTAGAAGTCACCCCAGTTGTGATCTCTTGGCCACTTATCAAGATATTGGCATGGCCTTAGTATCTGTATCATCTTCACTGGTAGCCTTGTCTTATTTACACCTAGACATTTAAGTATTGGATATACTATCCAATTTTCAAAGGCACATAATTCCTATTCCCTTGAGGTGTAATTCCACACTCTCAACCAAAAATGAATGGGGTTGGCCTAGTTTTAATGAAACCTCTGAGGCCTCAAACACTGATAGTTCATAATAGGGAACTTATAATATAAGATCAAATGCATTAAAATGGAGTAATGCATGAATCTGGGATTATCCTTCTTGTTCTGGATATCAATGAATCCTTGATGCATCTAATCAATTATATACTGTATATAATCATAATTGGTACTGGTATGAGCGCTCTGCATATCTAGGACCATCATAAGGATGTATGAGGTGATTCTCTCAGGTCCTCCATCCTTTCCTAACACTTTGAATAATGCATATGATATATACTTCATATAGAAGTTCAGGTCCTTGTAGTAGTATGGGGCAGTCCCTGGGATGGGTGCTATATAATGTTGGAAATACAAGATGGGAAAGCAAGATACTGAGAGGGGGGGGTGAATTAGATATTATAACTTTTACCACTTAAAAAGAACTGATCCACAATCATGCATAAATATAATTGATCTATCAACTAGTAGCATCCATAAAAGAAAATAAATAACTCAAGACATAGAATTTTGGTAACCCAAAAACCCAAGAAGGTAAAACTGTGGTGGGGATGACACCTAAAAAATCTTCACTACTATAGAAATAAAGTGTGCATGCTAAGGCTACAAAATTTGATCACTTCTGATGATCTACCTAGTTAAAGGTCTGCCCGGTTAAGAGCTACAGATCATTGCAATCTACCTTGTGAAAGGATTTAAACTTACAACAAAGTAAGCACTTGGTTAAAAGATTAGAAAGGTCTGTTAGAACCACTCTATTAAGATATTTCACCTGATACACATATTAGAATGTCTCAAGAACTGATCCTTTGGTATGCACTAAGATGTTGATGATGGATCTCCTCTTTCCAATAACTTCTCTAATATAATAATCTGATATATCTTTTCTCTGCTGCTCACTGCTCTTTTACTATGATAGATCTATGCTTCTTCACTCAAAATAACCCTTTGCACATCTCTCATGTACACATACACAACTTACAAAATTAGGGTAAGAAGAAATCTTATATACCTTACAGATCTCGCATCTAGATCTAGATCAACGATCAAGATCAAATACTTATGCCACTTGGGAATTCCAATTTTCTGATTGGTTCCATGCCACGCATTGGGATCAATGATTTAATGCATAATTAACTCCATTGAAAACATTAAATAATCAAACAAGTTGGCCCAAAATTGTTTACCTTGAAGTTTGTGTCATCCCTGACATGTATGACAAATCTGTCTTACTTAGCATATGAAGACTCTGGCACTCGACGTGAATTGATCAACTTCACTCAGCTTCTATGTAACTTGGAAAATACTATCTACTTGGAAATGAATAGTGCTCAACCTATACTAGATAGCTTGGTCACAGTGATGACCAACTAACCTGCCTAGATAAATGACTAAGTGTGGGACACTAATGATCAACAAAACTTATTTATTAGCAATCTCCCCCTGTGATATCAGTGGCAAAAACACTTATCATTTTTTACGTCCACAAAATTTTCCTAACTACACAATGTACTCCCCCTAAGATTATACTTCAGACTTCATACAATATTTACATAGTATAGATGTCTTCATCAAAAATATTAATGCCTTTTTTTGCATATCTTTTTCTGTTTCCCCCTTGTTTTTGTCACTGATAGCTATAGGGGTTAAGTTATACTTATCCAAAAATGGCTTATGAAGATGTAATGTCAACGCAAATGTTGTATCCCAACTTTCCTTAACAGAATTCATAACCTGTAACTTAATTTCTAGCTCAGCAGCTAGACTTACCAAACTATTTTCCATAGAGAGATGAGAATCTCTCTTGACTAATTCTCGCGCAGCTGCATGTTCCTTCTAAATAACCTCCAGATGAGGTATCAAGGTAGTCTGAATAGTTATTAATTTTACCCTGATTCTGCCATCTTCAACCATAAGCTTGGCTAATATCCTTTGAGCATGATTCAACCTATCAAAATGTATGGAGCTGGAACTAGCATCCATGCTCAATGAACTACATGTTGACTTCAAATATAATTGTGAATTCTCTATAAGCTATTGATTATCCTTTGTAAATAATTCTATATCATGTAACCTTTTGTACAAGGAATAAACATAATTTGTAACTTCCTCAAGAATATCAACAAGAGAAGAAAGTTCAACCTGTTTAATAGCAATCTCTTCTTATATCTTCTCCAAAACTTTGTTCTCAAATTTTCTTTCGGACCATTGTAACAACTTTTTATTTGCCTCAATATTTTCATCATTAACTTTTTGTACAATGTGAACTAACTATTCCAAAATTAGTGCTTGCTCATTTATATCTTCCATCTCAAAAGCATTAACAAAAGTATCCTTTATTTCATGTAGAACTTGCTACTACTAATGCTCCCTCTTCATTTCCTATTGTTTCTTCTTCCTCTTCAATAGGTCTTGTAGATTCTGAATCTTCTCATATGTCAAGTTCTCTAGATCCCATTTAGGAATCACAATAACTTCATCCAATGCAACATTTAGGCTCAGTGACTTTTTCTTATTTGACTTCTTCTTCTTGAGATCTTGTGAACTGATACTCGGCTTAGGTTCTTCTTTACCTTTTCCCTTGTCAGTGCTAATTTCAACTGATGTCTCCAATTGACTAATGATCACCTACTGATCAGGTATACTAACAATTTTGGGTCCAATTGGAGTAGATGGTACAGAGTGTGGAAGCTCCACCAACACTTGTATAGCCTATTGTTCTGTAGGTTTATTTATCATTTCTTCCATCTTACTTCCACTACCATATAAAAAAATTTTCACAACCTCTAAAATAGGTGTATTATCATTTATTACCTCCTTTTCTTCTGCTTTTTCTGTCTCAGCCTCTGTTGCTTGAATAGGCAATTGCATACCTATGTCTGGCAGCTCATTCTGATCCTCGACATCCAAATTACTATTATCTTCAACTATAGTGGCAATGGGACTGTCTAGTGTTAGATCTAAAGTTGGCACTTTGTCTATTTTCTCTTCCAGTTCTATCTCTATCTCTACTTGTCCAGTATCAATCTGTCCTTCCATTTCCATCTTCTTTGAGGTGCCTTCACCTGTCTTATTTTCCTTCTCAATTAATAACCCAAAAGTCTCCTTCCAAATTTGAGTGCTCTGTTGGACTACTCCTTCAACATCATTTCTTAGCATTGCATAGGCTCTAATTTTGGGAATAAACTTCTTTTTTATATTTTTCAATATATTTGCCTATTTTTTTCTTTGTTAATCTAGGAATGACCATAGATAATGTCCCTTCCCTTATCTGTCTTTCAGTTATCAATGCATATTGCCATTTTTCTAATAAGATATCATATAGTTTTGTAGGGACAAGATCTCCTATCTCTACAGGTGTCATCTTAAATGTGCCCATCATGTCTATTCATGCCTCTTGAATCTTATGCTTGTCTTCTCTACTTTGCTTCTCATACTTAACAAATTTGAATCCAGCTAATCCAGTTGTACTTCTAATGTTCTTACATACCTCATCAATATTGGTCGGTGGTCTATGTGATGTTGTAGGTATGTTTCTGGCTTCATCTGTATCTGTCTTCTCCTCATCATCTTCATCCTGCAAGACCAGCTTCCTCCTCGGTCTTTTCTCAGGTTGGCTTGGCACAACATTTATTTCAACTTGTTTTCTTTTACCTGAGCTTCTCTCTCCAGCATTCTTCCTTGGATATACAGTTGTTTTCTTAGCAGGAGAAGAAACAGTTGATGCCCTAGTCCTAGGCTGGTTTGCAATAGGAGGGGTAGCCTTAGGTTTGGATTTTCTTGATTTAGTTGCCTTGGAAACCACTAGCTTCTTTCCTTTTTCCTTCTCAGTGATATCTTCTTCAAGTTCACTCTCCTCACCTCCACTAGTCATATCCTCTCCTTGACCTATTGACAAACCTAAAGGTGCATCCTCTATTTCTTCATCACTCTCAATTCCAATCATCTTCTTCAAACCTTTCACAATATTTTTCCTTTTTCTCTCCATAGTTGCAACCTTTAAATCCATAGATATTTTGGACTTAGTAGAGCTGTTATAGCTGCAGATGTCTCAACAATGTTCACCTCATAAGGTAATGGCCTTAGCCATGATACCCTTGGTACTACTGCCTAAACATAGGTAAAATTTGTATCCACTAGGAAACAAAAGTCCTCATAGTGTTTCTAAACTAGTGACCTAGGAATTCTACTTCTCAATCTCATCTTTTTCTTAAATTCAACAAAATATGTTCCCATTACATTGTCAAAATTACTACCCAACTACTGAATAAGTACATTGATTTGTTGTATAACTAGTTGGTCTGACTTCCACACAATATCTCCAAAAGTAGAAAAAGTATTCTATATATAGAAAAATATGCAAACTAGTAGAGAAATG
Organism: Thuja plicata; assembly: GCA_018584345.1. NCBI lineage: Eukaryota > Viridiplantae > Streptophyta > Pinopsida > Cupressales > Cupressaceae > Thuja > Thuja plicata. Next base: position 2,117,180 of record MU225425.1, read on the forward strand.
AACTTACACATTGAGCTCTTTGCCTTTCAGATTGAAGAAAGGTTCTCAGCCAGCTACATCATCTGAAGCTCAGAAAGGTCATAAGTATGGTCCTTCTTCACAATCTTCCATGCCTGGTTGACTGCAATACATGGGACACTGTCCATTCGGCTCGACTGATAAATTTTGTGAGCTATGACCCTTACTGCAAAATCAATCTCCAAATCTATAATTGTAGAGATTGTCATCCCTCTTTTGTTCCAAACAGCCCTGATGTTTTCTTCTATTTCCTCCTTACTCTGACATCTCATGGTTATTTTTTCGTTAACAATTGGATAACCAGTTACTCGGTTGACGATTTCCTTTGTGATCTTAACTGGTCCATTATCTAGCCAAATTTTCATATCATGTACACAGCTAAGAACAATCTTAATCCATTCTATTTTGAAATCTCTCAAAAAAGCTAGGGTACAAGTTAACCCTTTCTCAGCTAGATGTTTATGCTCAACATTTAGGGCTTCATCTACACACAATATGTCATAGGATTCTCTTAGTTTATAATCCCCAATTTCGCTCACTTTGCACATATAACATGATCTAACATCATGAATTATAAGAACCTTTGGTGGAATCAATGATAGGGCTCCAGTCAGATCACCTTGGATAGTGCTTTCAGGAACTACTCAAAAATTAGGAGGTGCACATGTGTCGCTCCTAACCAATTGAACTTTTAGAAACTCCTTCTCCATTTTCTTAGCTGCTGCAAAAGAACTTGCAGCCATTATCTCCAAAAATAGGGTTCCAAAGATTACGAATAGAATACCTCAGAAGATATCAAAACTTGCACTTTCTACTAAAGAGGTTGCCAATGGCATGCTGTAGAAATGTTCAAAAAACTTTGTTGTTATCAAGTTCGCAAATGCTTAATCACTCTATGAAATTATTAATCACATGGTGAGAATGAAAATGAATGGCTTTGTCCTTTATATAGGCTCCAATGGTTGGAAATTAGGTTAGCATTAAATGTTCTTTCCATTGAGTGAGTGCCAAATAGGTGTCCCTGGTCGACTCACAAAACTTCCCTACCTCTCAGTCACAAACCATACTTGGTCATCAAACAAAACTTACTCAGTAAATCATATCAACTCAGAACACAATAGATAACTTGGTCTTAGTGCACAATAATATTGTTGCTCAACACCTATAGTGCATATTAACTTTTCTCGGTACATGTCTCAAAATATGTCTTGATGCATCTTAACATATGCAGATATGGACTTTTGCATTTTTATATGTTAGGAACTGATGAAAGATATGAACTATAAATACAGTTACTCACATACCTCTTTTTCTTAGTTAGTGATGGTGTGATCACCTGATCCATTGGATTGGGTGACCTTGACTATAGTAGATTCACTGCTACATTTTTCTACTTTCCTTGTCCATGAATGGTTCATCTATGCTCTAATCTGCTCAAAAGTAGGAGTAGGTAGCCTTGTCTTGCATTCTCTCCTAGTATGACCAATTCTAAGACAATTATAACAAACTAGGCTTCCATTCATCCAACTCTTAGATTTTCCTCTAAAATGTGTCTTTATGTAGTTTTCTAGAACATGCCCATACTCACCACAGTAATGACAGCTATTCCATGTGTTGTAATCCCAATTATAATTTTTACCTTTCCTTGGTGCTTTTTCTTGTGTCTTTGATGTCCATTGTTGTTTAGCATTAGATTTGAAATCTTGTGCTCTATGTCCAAAGTTCTGATAGTTGTAACAATACCCATTGAATCTAGGTGTGGGAGGTGCATTGTTTGCCTTTGCCCAACATTCATGTGCCTGATGTTCAAACTTCTTATAGTTAAAGAAATAACCATTAAACTTGGGTTTAGGATTGGACTTACCATTCATGCTTCGGTCGATGTTTGTTGTGTGTCCTGGTTTTCCACAGTGGTAGCATATAGGCTTGTTGTTCTTTGTCTTTGCATTCCTCTGTTCACCAGTCTTAGATGATTCTCCTTTCTCAGTAGATGTATGTTGTTCAGTATGACCTAATCCAGAAGAATCCTTAGATCTTCTTGATGCTTCCATCATATTTCCAAAATGATTCAAAGCTTCATTTGGTCTATTCAATCTTTCATTAAGTTCTTTCTCAGATCTTGATTCATCTTTCAATTGACTATTCTCAAATCTCAGATTCACAATTTCCATGTCTTTCCTGCTGATCTCCTGATTCACAAGTAGAAGTTGATTCACCATGTCAACCTGATTGTTTGTCATCATTTTCACATCATGTAAACTTTCATGTAATGTCCTCATTTTTGTAGCATCTGAGTTTAAAAGAATAGCCTATTATTGTGATCCTCGTAGGCTAATTATTATGGATAGAGGATCTTCTGAGGCACAGACTTGGCTTGGGAGGGTCTTGTCTTCCCCACAATTTAGTAAGTTACAGGTTGGTCTTTGTTTGGCTCAAATTGGACTTCATTTGAGCTTAGTTTTGTGTGCTTACTATTTGTGGTAAGCTGGGTGTTGATTGAGATGGACCCTTTCTATTTTTGGAAAGTGCATTTGGCCACATGGAGAAATAATAGGTGTGACTCCTATTTCAGATGGCATATTAAAATAATGAGTATTTTAGGAGTTATTAAATTTCAGTGGCCAAATTATTATTAAATCATTAAATGGCTTATTATAAAGTTATAAATTAACTTTATAATTTCACTTAAGTTGAGGGTTGAGTCATCATTGGAAGGGTCCATTTATTTAATTGATTATAAGCCTAAGTCACATTATTATAATGATCCTTTATTATAATAATTTTTTTTAAAGGAAGTTTTTAAAAAAGAGTTGCGTTGAGTGGAATTCATTTGGGAAACTTTTGTCAATGGAGGATTATAAATATGAGCCTGTTAAAAAATAGTCGTGTTGAGTGGAATTCATTTGGGAAACTATTATCAATGGAGGATTATAAATATGATCCCATTTGATGAGAAAAAGGTATCTGATTATTTGATTATCTTATTTTCTTATTGTCTTTGTGACATTCTTAAAGGTCTAATTTTTCATGCCCTTGCTGAAGTATAAGGGTCTGATTTCTGAGTAGTGTCTTTGCAAGTTTGCAACTGAAGTATAGAAAAATTGCAATTACTTCTCTATTGTATCTACTGTGGCTGAGAAGAGAATTTATTTGCATCTTCCATTACTATTCTACCATGGCTAGGAAGATATTGTGGTGCCGAAGAAATTCACTAATCTGGGTTACGGATTTGAATGTCCTTTATATTTTTTGTTGTAGGCATTTATAATCCTACTATCCATGGGTTAGAAATTGGTAAATGTTGCTGGTGTTTGCTTTGAAAATCATTGCTGGCAGCGTGTGGAGTATCTATCTTGCATGTTGGAGTGTTAAATGCAGGCCACATGTATATTTTGAGGCAAGTCGCATGCTGGAAATTTCATCACAGAGAGGACATGGATGTATAGTTTGTTGTCGATGTTGGAGTCCAGTCTTCTTGGCACATAAAAAATAAAGAGTTTGCAGTAGCCGCCATTACCAGTTGACGGGGTTGCAGAAATTAATAAATAGGTTCTTTATGTATTGTATTTTGCTGAAGAGTTAATAAAGTTAGTCAATCTGAAATTTGGGTTTGAATAAATTCGTTGAATGTAATTTCCGAATTTCACCAAATAAGCATTTGAAATAATTGTGAATGGCTGGCTGAGAAATGTCAAATTGGATTTGAATATTTAAATAAGGGAGTTCTTGCTATAAATTGTTATATTTGTGTAAAAATAAATTGAATTATTAGCAGAGCTAGGTTGGGCTCATTACAGTGGTATCAGAGCAGTTTCTTGCCAGCCTGCAGGAATTTGGGGTCAGTTTCAGTGGTTCAGAATATTGTCAGTTTTTGCATTTAGTATTTCATTTAGTGATTTTTTATTCACTTTCATGGCTGATGATAAGAAATTCATTCCGAGTAGAAATTATACCCATAGAAGGCATACTTTACCACCTTGGAATGGTGAATTTGATGGTGATGCAGTGACATTGGGAGCAAGAGCGGGCAATGATGTCATTGTACCAGTAGCTACTCCTGTGTTAGATGAGCCATCTAGTGAGGTACTTAGCAACAGTACCTTAGATGTTTAGGTGTGCATTAATGATAGTACACATGATGTTGCAGTTCATGAGTTTATACCATCTGCAAACACAATTCAGTTTCCTATTGAGGTTGTTGGTGCTGATCAAAGTTCCAGTGAGGTATATATTGTGGGGAGTGCATACTAATTCACATTTGTTCACCATGTTTAGGACTTGTATTAGGTGCAGAGTTGGTCTATGCCTAAGTTGGATTGTTTGCAAGATGATTGGGTAGATATACTAGAGGAGAGTGTGCTGAGGTCTCCAACAAATTTATGTTCTAGTGATATCTTGATTTCTATAGTGTAGGTACTAGATACTATTTTACAAGTTATGTTGTTGGTCCCAATGATGTTATTGGTATGCAGTTGGTTCAGTGATAGCAGGGATGTCACGTGCTTCTACCTATCAGATCCAAGTGGAGGTTGGAGTTCAGTGTGTTACCAGATTGCTTGAGGACAATCAATCTTAGGGAGGGCGGACTGTAATGTCCCCATTTTTGTCAGCATCTGAGTTTAAAAGATTATCCTATTATTGTGATCCTCGTAGGCTAATTATTGCGGATAGAGGATCTTCTGAGGCACAAACTTGGCTTGGGAGGGTCTTTTCTTCCCCACAATTCACTAAGTTATAGGTTGGTCTTCATTTGGCTCAAATTGGACTTCATTTGAGCTTATTTTTGTGTGCTTGCTATTTGTGGCAAGTCAGGTGTTGATTGAGATGGACCATTTCTATTTTTGGAAAGTGCATTTGGCCACATGGAGAAATAATAGGTGTGACTCCTATTTCATATGACATATTAAAATGATGAGTATTTTAGGAGTTACTAAATTTCAGTGGCCAAATTATTATTAAATCATTAAATGACTTATTATAAATTTATAAATTAACTTTATAATTTCACTTAAGTTGAGGGTTGAGTCATCATTGGAAGGGGCCATTTATTTAATTGATTATAAGCCTAAGTCACATTATTATAATGATACTTTATTATAATAATGTTTTTTAAAGGAAGTTGTTAAAAAAGAGTTGTGTTGAGTGGAATTCATTTGGGAAACTTTTGTCAATGGAGGATTATAATATGAGCCTATTAAAAAAGAGTTGTGTTGAGTGGAATTCATTTGGGAAACTTTTTTCAATGGAGGATTATAAATATGAGCCCATTTGATGAGAAAAAGGCATCTAATTATTTGATTATCTTATTTGCTTATTGTATTTGTGAAATTCTTGAAGGTCTGATTTTTCATGCTCTTCCTAAAGTATAAGGGTCTGATTTCTGAGTGGTGTCTTTGCAAGTTTGCTGCTGAAGTATAGAAAAATTACAATTACTTCTCTAATGTATTTGATGTGGCTGAGAAGAGAATTTATTTGCATCTTCCATTACTGTTCTACTATGGCTAGGAAGATATTGTGGTGCTGAAGAAATTTAGTGATCTGGGTTACGGATTTGAATGCCCTTTATATTTGTTGTTGTAGGCATTTATAATCCTACTATCTAGTGGTTAGAAATTGGTAAATGTTGCTGGTGTTTTCTCTGAATATCATTGTTGGAACTGCATGGAGTATCTATCTTACATATTGGAGTGTTAAATGCAGGCTTCATGTAGAGTTTGAGGAAAGTTGCATGCTGGAAATTTCATCACGGAGAGGACATGGATGTATAGTTGGCTATCGACGTTGGAGTCCAGTCTTCTTGGCACATAAAAAATAAACAGTTTGCAGTAGCCGCCTTTACTAGCTAACGGGGTTGTAGAAATTAATAAACAGGTTCCTTATGCATTGTATTTTACTAAAGCATTAATAAAGTTAGTCAATCTGAAATTCATGTTTGAATGAATTCATTGAATGTAATTTCTGAATTTTACCAAATAAGCATTTGAAATAATTGTGTATGGCTGGCTGAGAAATGTCAAATTGGATTTGAATATTTAAATAAGGGAGTTATTTATAGAAATTGTTATATTTGTATAAAAATAAATTGAATTATTAGTAGAGCCAGGTTGGGCTCATTATTTTTCATCAAGTCTGATAGTCATCAATTTTTTGTCTTCTTCAGCCATAGCCTTGTCATCTTCAGATTTCTTCTTTTGTTCCACTACTTCACATAGTCTTACTGTTTGAATTTATTGTTCTCTTTTCAAGTTTCTAACTTCTTCACACAATGTATTATTCCTTTCCAGTAGATCTGCAATTGCTACATCGCTCTTAGTAGAGCTTCCATTCTGAAATAGATTTACAGTGTCTTCTTCCTGATAATAAGTGTCATTCATTTGTTTGGCCAAATATTTCCTTGCTTGTAAGTACTTCTTCAATTCTTGTCTTGCTGTCTCAAGATGATGTAATGCAAGCTGAATATCAATCTTTTGATTCTCAATGACTTTACCCAATTTGTAAACCTCCATCTCAAGATCTGTACTCTCAAGTTGATTGAAAAATTTTATAGGAGAACTGAGCTCTGATACCAATTTTTGTAAATACAATATGGGAAAGAAAGATACTGAGAGGGGGGGTGAATCAGATCTTATAACTTTTACCACTTAAAACAAACTAATCCACAATCATGCATAAATATAATTGGTCTATCAACTAGTAGCATCCATAACAGAAAATAAATAACTCAAGACACATAATTTTGGTAACCTAGAAATCCAAGAAGGTAAAAGTGGGGTGGGGATGACACCCACAAAATCTTCACTACTACAGCAATAAAGTGTTCCTATTAAGGCTACAAAATTTGATCACTTCTGATGATCTACCTGGTGAAAGGTCTGCCCGATTAAGAGATAGAGATCATTACAATCTACCTTGTGAAAGGATTTAAACCTACAACAAAGTAAGTGCTCGGTTAAGAGATTTAGAAAGGTCTGTTAGAACCAACCTGTTAAGAGATTTCACCTGATACACCTGTTAGAATGTCTCAAGATCTGATCCTTCGGTATGCACTCAGATGCTGATGATGGATCTCCTCTTTCCAATACCTTCTTTAATCTAATAATCTGATATATCTTTGCTTTGCTTCTCACTGCTCTTTTAATATTCTAGATCTATGCTTCTTCACTCAAAATAACCATTCGCACATCTCTCATGTATGCATACACAACTTACAAAATTAGGGTAAGAAGCAATCTTATATACCTTATGGATCTAGCATCTAGATCTAGATCAATGATCAAGATCAAATACTTATGCTCCTTGGGCATTCCAATTTTCTGATTGGTTCCATGCCACACATTGGGATCAATGATTTAATGCATAATTAACTCCGTTGAAAACATTAAATACTCAAACAAGTCAGCCCAAAATACTTTACCTTGAAGTTTGTGCCATCCCTGACATGTATGACAAAACTATCTTACTCAACATATGAAGAATCTGGCGCTTGACATGAACTAAAAAACTTCACTCGGCTTCTGTGTAACTCGGAAGCTACTATCTACTCAAAAATGACTATTGCTCGACCTATAGTGGATAGCTCAGTCACAGTGATGACCAACTAACCTGCCTAGATAAATGACAAAGTGTGGGACACTAATGATCAACAAAACTTAGAGATCAACATATAATTCTTCATTCTCCTTGGCACATGATGTTCCTAAATCAATTTGGAAGTAATTCCAGACTCTCTCGTATACCTATTCTCTAAAATTTTCAAGTTTATCTCTGTGGCCATGGGATGGTATACATTGAATGCTTTCATGAATGAGTTTCTATCTAGGGTTACTATGATTTTGTTGTCGTCCCTTTTTATGGTTTTGGTTAGGGTATCATACCTACTGGCCATTTCTAAGATGAAATCAACATCTACAAAGATGTCAGGGACTATTAATTTGGCCAGTCCACAGGTCCATGGGTTCAAGATCGGCACAACTTCATTACTATTATTATAGAAGTAGTTGAATAGGGAATAACTAGAAGAGCCTGGGGTTTTAGCATCCCTAATGAAATGCAAATCATCTATGAGAGTAACAAAACTTACCTTTCTATTCTGGCTTGATCTTGGCAACATGGAGATGAATTATTCAGAATAATTGTGCTTCCCTTTCATATCATCATCAACATCACCACTTCTTCCACTAGTAGATGCCACACTCATTGCCTAACTCGTCTTGTTCTGTTCCAATTTATATTATCGATATTGAAACAAATCTCCTATAAACCCTCACCACAAGCTATCAACTATTTTGTGAATTGAACTTTTGAGCACTGAAAACACCACTAATCACAATGCCTTCTGAATCTCGAACCAAGAAATCACTTCTTTCAAAACACACTGCTGGAAAACTCTACTCTTCTTGGAAAATGTTGATCTTTTATAAAACTCTTAGCTCTAAAAACTTAGAAGCTGGTAAAATAAAATGACAACAGACATACTTACTTATATTTGAGAAACTGGTAAACTTACAATTTAATCACTTCAACCATTAGTTTACATGTTGTGACATCAATTCTATTTCTAGCCATGGTATTTCAAACTAACATGCAATCAATTATCAATGAGTGCATTTTTCTTATTTAAACCTTATAAAATTTGAAAAGAGATCAAAATCAAATCTGAAATGCTATCATTAAACACAACTCGACCACTTTTCCATCTAGCATAAATCTCTAATAATCTATTGGCTGGAAACTGTCCACCATGGTGCCGAAGAAAAGTCTTCACTTTAACTCTGGTTTTGCTTCTAGCGACCTCACGACTGTGTAATCTCTTTGTCGCTGAATATTCACTCTAACTGTGGTTTCATATTGAGACTTAGTGACTGTCATTGGATAAATCTCTAGATCAACAATTATCTCCCTGTCTCTTGATGAAATCTCTTAACTCATGTTCTTTCAGAGACACCACGACTAAGCCATTTACTAACTAATCTTTAACCTCAACTTACTTCAGGAGACCTCGCGACTGTTATATCTCTTTGTCGCTGAACCAATCTTTTAACTCATGGTTTATTTGGAGATCACAAAAACCAAAGCTTTGTCTCTTTATCAGTGTATAGTTTTACTTTTATTATTTTCATCTGGAGATAACCCGACTACCGTTTATCTTCTTTTCTCTGCATCGAACGGTCAGCACCAAGTCTCTAGATTTGAAAATCAAACCCTAATTATTCATGAGACTTTGTGACTGCTATCTCCAAGTCACCAAGTGTATTTTTTACTTTGCATTTTCATTAGAGACTACATGACTGATGAACACATGTCTTAATTTTTCTTTCTCTCCTAATCGCCAGATCTCATTTGACTTTTCAATTTCTTATAGCAACCTCGCGACTGCCATTGGATCTCTTTTCATCCTGTGGTTGTCGCCAGATCTCCTAATTCTTATCTTAACCCATGATTTCTTTTGGAAATAGGCGACCACACTAACACTGAAACTGACATCTAACTTAGGTTTGATCAGGAGACCTCACGACTGTAGAAACTCAGTGTCGCTAGATGATTTTTAAACTGCAGGATTTATTTAGAGACTTCCCGACCACCATTAGATTTGATTTCAGATGAACGGTTTGCGTTAAGTCTCCATATCCACTGAGGCATATTCTTTTTATCAGGAGAAAACATGACTAAGCCTTTCTGCTAAGTCTCTAGACAAAATAGAATATTCTTTTCACTTCACGAGACTAAGTGACTAACATAATAAGCACATGCTTTATTCTCATACTTAAGTTACCAAAAAGTAACTTGAAAATAGAAACTCGACTAAGATTTTTAGTGTTTTTTGACATTTATGAACATAAACAAACCTAGGACTTAGGGTTTTTGACATTTTTCATTAGGTTTATGGTTAAACACACCATTTGAAGCAATATTTAAGCTATTTTCAGACATGACTTTCAACTCTTGAGCATATGAATGACTAGGAACTTCAAAATTTTACTAGGCAGACTACAAAGTGGAAATACAACAAACATGTGGCATACACAGATGCATTGTGATGTTAGAATCAAATAGAGGATGTTGTGAGCTGTAATTGGAACTACTTAAGCATAACATATTCTTCTACAGTTCAGTTTTTGATAAATCATTGTAAAGACAATTTTGCATTGTAAGAGTAGTGAGATCCTTGTATTAACCCTAACAGGGTTTCTATCCTTTAACAAGGATATATACTAAATGTAAAATTCAGCTCCTAACCAAGACATTACAATCTTAGTGAATTATTTGTGGGTATCATCCCCACCGGGTTTTTTCCTTGGCCAGGGTTTCCTCGTTAATAAATCATGGTGTTATGAGTTGTTTACTTTATGTGTATGTTCTTCTTATTTCAGTAATTGCATGGTTAAGCTTAAATTTGTCAAGTTTGAAATTAAAGTGTTGTAATATCAATTCACCCTCCCATCTCAGTATTACTTAATCCTAACAATTAGTATCAGAGATTCTGGCACTTGGAGAGAAATCCTAATAGCTTGAGGGAGATATAGATGGATTCAAGTAGTTTGGAAGAAAATTTTGAAGAAACACTTGAAGACCTTGATAAGGAAAAAGCTGATAATGCTAAATTGAAATTCAAATTGATAAGAGAAGAGGGTTTGATAAAGAAAATTAAGGAAAAAATTGAACTTTCTAGGAACCAAAGGCAAGATCTTATGGAAAATATATAGGAGGAATGTGAAAATGATTCATCTGATCAGATTAAATAGCTTAAGCAAGAAAAAGATGCATTGAAACATGAATGCAAAGTTACTACTAATCAGATGGCTAAATAAATTCAACAAGAGAGATGGAAATACCAGACTTGAAGAGATCTTGAAGAATGAAAATGTGCAGATGGGAAAGATGCAATTTGAACTTGATAATTACAGAATCAAGTATCAATAATTAGAGAAATATAACCACATCATTAACGGAGAACTTGTTGAAGAAAAGAATCACATTGAAGAATTTCATGCGAGCAGTGAAAAGATTGATGAACCAAGGGAAAGACAAAAACCTAAAGATGACACAACATGAGTTGGTTTTGATAAAGCAGAATGCTCTAAATGTCAGGAAAGACAGTGTAAAGGTAAAACAGATGAGAGACCTAATCGGCAACAAGATCCTATACAACAAGAGGAACCTAGAGAGAATATCAAACCATTCAGAGGAAGATTATTTGGATGTAAAAAATTTGGTCACATGAAGAGGGATTGCAGAGGTAAGATTTCTTATAATCTCTTTTTTGGTTATTGTTTCAATTGCTATGAATATGGGCACAAGAAGAAAGAATGTAGAAAACCTTATCAATCCAACACTAAACATGATTACATTACAGAGGGAAGTGAAACTAAGATTACATGTTACAAATGCAACAACTTTGGGCACATCGCAAGGAATTTTTGGTTATAGGTTAATCAAAACAAATCATCTCCTACATGCTATAAATGTAACAATCAAGGACATATAGCAAAGTTTTGCATGTACAATGGAGTTGTAAGAAATAAAAGACCACCACCTATTGTTATAAAGAATAATGTTGGTGATGTTGGTAAGAGCTTGAAAGAATATAGGGATGAGTTTAATCAAACATTTAAGAAGGAAGGAGACAAGGACAATGTTAAATTATAGAAAGCGAAGGAACTAAGTGAAACTAAGGTTAAGGAAGAATTAGTAGAAGCTACTGAAACCTCGCCCGATGTTGCTACATCAGCCTAAATGGCCAAGCATGGTCTTAGGGGGGCTTTGGATAAATATAATAAAAATCTATCCAGCCCCTATTTGTGCAGAATAAGTTGATGTGAGATTATGGATAGTAAATGTGATTGGTTTGGAGTCTATATCCAAGATTGCATGGTTATACACATTATGGTGGATGATCACCAGAAAGATGGATGACTAGATCATTGTAGACTTATAGGTTCATCGAGAAAATTGTCAATTTGTGCACGATGAAGTATAAGTTCATTCCTTAAACATTTTCAATCACCATTCAAGCATAACTAAAGGAGCCTAGATGAGCAAGAAAAGAAGCTAGAGAATTTTTGTGGTTACTAAGTGTGTATACCCGAATTCACCGAGTAAAAGGTATTTTGATCTTCTGTGAGATGTGTTTACTATGGATACTCCATTTATATTTGATGTTAGTGAGAGGCCAAGGTATAAGTTTAAGAAACACCCTTACAAATCCACGGAGGATGATCCTAAAGGCACATTTTTGCAAACTTCATAGGGCATGCTTCAGGTGGAAGATATTAGGGCATACATATATTGCAAGTATGAGTCATTGGGGGACTTTGAAATCTTCAAAGAAATGAAAGACATGATAAAGGATGATGAAACTTGGAAGGATGAGCTAGCTCAGTTACAAAACCTCAGCATCATGCAAATGACAAAACTCTATGAATTTGATGAGGAAGAATGGATCAAGATCGTTCTTAGCAGAGTCCATGACTAGTTTCTATGGATAAGAGAGCATCCTGTTAAGATTTCTAGTGATTTGATTCATGATGTGATTATATTGAATAATACTAGCATTATCCCTACTATGAAAAAGAACACAAAGAAACAAGTAAAAACCCTAACACATTCGAAGTGGGATAAGAGGGAAATGAAAATCGCTGAAGTCTTTCAACAAGATGTAAGATTGATTTCTATGATTTTGGGATACAAACTTCACTACAACAACTAGCCTAATTTAGTTTCTGCGGGTGTAATAATTATGACATATCAGATTGCGAAGGAAAACATGCAATACAACTTGTGTGAAGTACTTAGGAAACAATTTTTGGAGAATGTTAAGAAAATCAAGCAAGAAAAATCAAAAGCATTCAGGTTTGGATGACTACTGATACATATCTAAATTCATATAGTACATAAGTTTCTTGAAACACACCCTAGGGAATGGAAAGACAGTGAAACCATAGGTATTCAAGTGACTAACAATTATAGGAGGAAAAATAGTACATGGGTGGATGGAGAAATATTTGGCATGTTCAAGATTATTCAAATGGAAATAAAGGAAATAATGAGGATGCTTGAAGAAATAGTTGAGAAGTAAAAATATACAATCTGTTTCATGGTCAAAACTGATTGTGTATGTTTTGAAGTAATAGAACCTAGGAAGAAATGGAGTTACCCAATGGGTTATGAGGTCAGTGCAGAGGTTATTACCATGAAAGTAGAACATGTTCTATCTTTTGAGATTGATTCTACTGAAGAAAGATGGGGCACCTGTTGGAATTGGCTTCTGTTGGATTTTTTGGCATTATTGTTTTTCATTGATATCAACACATGTTCAGTTGAAGTCTTAGTCACACTAGGTGTCTCAGGCACAGGCAAGACTGAAAGATGTGTACAAATACTATACAAACTCTCAGAGGATGAAAAAATAGATATGTATTAAGGGAGAAGATGGGGTCTTATATCTAAGGTCAATTGAATTTATGTTTCTGTTTGCATGAGTCATAACCATTTTGGTGGAGACTATTTGTAGAACAGTGACAAAGAATTATGGAAGTGTTAGTCCCTAAGTTTTGTGGATAACATGGATGCGATCATGTGTCATGTTATACGAGGTTGGGGAATGTCAAGAGACATGTTGAGGAATGTTAGGAGACATGTTGAGGAATGTTTTTTATGATTCTTGGGTCATAGGACCCTTGGTGGTGTTAGCTATGGCATGTGTTCTGGAGAAGACCCATTTGTGGATGACTTCAGTAATGTAGCGTGTATTATGGATGGAAAGGGTGGATTGTGGATCTTAGATTATATTTAATGATTTTTAATTTTTTTTTACTTGTTCAAGGTACCATGTGTATCTTAGCAAGGGCTTATGTATTTTTTTATGCAATAGGGAAGTCTTAATTGGCTGACCTAATTGCTTTATTTGTAATTTGTATAAAGGAGAATTGTTTTCTTTTGTGGAGAGTAGTGTGGAAGCTGCGAGCTTGCATTTGAGAAGTCTATAGGATGTATAGCAGAGATAGTGATTGATGAAATTTGTTGGAACTATTTAAGAAAATCTATTTTCTATCAGTCAGTTCACTAGATATTATATCTTTGTATATTTGTATCTCAGACAATGAGTCCTGAAGGTAGATTTAACCTTCTTTAGGCAGTGTTCCTAGGCAGTGAGCTTGTTGTTTCTCTTGACTCCTAACAGGGTCTGTCCTTTAATAGGGACTATGTACTATATGTAAAAATTATCTCCTAACAGGGCTAAATGTCCTAATAGGGATACTATACTTTCAGTGCATTATTTGTGGGTGCTAACTCCCATCAAGGTTTTTCCCTTAACAAGGTTTCCTCGACAATAATTCATTGTGTTATAGTGTTGTTATTCTATTCAATATTGCATTTATCATTTGGTTTATAAAATCAAAATGGTTATGGCATACAACTGATTCCCCCCTCAGTTGTATTGATAGTTTATTAATGCTAATAATTGGTATCAGGGCTTCTGGTCCTTTGAGAGAAACTTTAACAGCTTGAGGTGATCCTAAAGATGACGTTCTATATGAAGGAAAGTCCAAAGTTTGATCCTGAAAAATTTGACAGTTGGAAAAACAATATGAGAAATCATCTGCTATGTTTGGGAATTAACTACTAGATGATTACAAAGAAAGATGAGCAGGTCAAGCCCAAATATTAATTATAAAATGCTATTGAAGATGAAATAAGTTGTTTTCTTGTAACATGGTTGCAAGAGAAGCACTGATTAGTGTGCTCTCTGAAGGTGAATTCACATAGGTTAAATATTTGGATTCTACACATAAAGTTTGGTCAATAACAGAGGCACTATATAAACGAGATAATTTTACTAAGCAGACAAAGATGGAAATCTTGAGAATGAGAGATGATGTGAATGTTAGAGCATATGTACAGAGGGTTACTCAGGTTTTTATAGGTATTAGAAACTTTGGAGGAACATATAGTGAAGAAGAAGTGATCACAAAGATTCTTACATCTTTGACATCTATTTACAAAACTAAGGTGCAAGTGATAGAAGACATCATACCTTTGACGAAGAACTTCAACAGAGAGATGTTGATTGCAAAATTAACTACTTTTGAGGTCGTAGAGCTGAGAGATTCATTACCTTATAAGGAAGAATCAATATTCAAGGAGACTGTACATAATGACAAAAATACTTTATCAGGTTTTGCAAACACCAGCAGAAGTGACTTGCGTGAAGAGCTTGGTGAATATGTTGATGATTGGGAAAAGATATAGGAAGAAGAAAGGAAGATAGATGAAATTGTGTCCCTGATCGCAAGAAGAGAAAATTGAGGTAAAGGTAAGTTTGAAGGAAAGTTACCACTGAAATGTTTTTCATGCAATAAGATAGGTCATTTTGCATCTAGATGTCCTACAAGGGTTCCTAAACATAAATCTAAGTTTCTTAGACCTAATTATTCCAAGGATAAGGAATGTTACTATACTATTGAAGGCGTGTCTGATGATGATGAAAGTGGATTTATTTCTATTAAAGATGATGAACTATTCATGAAGATGAGTCGTGTCACATGTTTAAAATAAATCTAAATGGATCCTAGATAGTGGTTGTTCACATCATATGACTAGTGATAGAAATAAGTTTTTTTATCTAACTAAATATGATGGTGGTGTAGTCAGATTTGCTGACAACACTCCTAAGTTTATCATCGGAGTGGGATCGATTTCTCTTGATGACAAAACTTATATTGATGATGTATTGCTTGTCGATAGACATAAGCATAACTTGTTGAGTGTTGGACAACTTGTACACAAGGGTTATCATTTGAAGTTTAATGATGGGAAATGTTCTATCAAAATTCAGACATGAGATTTGATCGCATCAGGTACTAAGTCAAGAGGTAATGTATTTGAGCTGAATTCTACAGAGGCTTCTTTTTTTGTTGCGAAGGTTGATGGCAGTTTGTTATGGAATAGAAGATTCTATCATATAAATTTTGATAAGATTGTGAAAGCAAGCATGAAAAATGTTGTTAGAGATCTACCAAATATTCTAAAACCTTCTAAAACTATGTGTAGAGAATGTGTGATGGGGAAACAAACTAGAAGCAGTTTTCAAAGAAAATCTTACTCAACAAAAGAGAAGTTGGATCTGGTGTGTACAGATCTGTGTAGTCTTATAAGAACAAGATCTTACTATGGTGAACGGTATTTCATACTTTTGTTGATGAATTTTCTAGGATGATGTGGGTTGCATTTCTTAAAGAGAAATCTGAGGCTTTTGATAAATTTAAGATTTTCAAAGAAAAATTTGAGAATGAATAAGGCTTGAAGATAAAATGTTTAAGATGAGATAGAGGTGGATATTTTACTTTAGATATGTTCAATACATATTGGGGAGAATAATATACAGACAAACACCAGCTCCTAGGACACCACAACAGAATGAGATTGCAAAGCGAAGAAATATAACTATATTAGATGTTGCCAAAACTATGTTGCTTGAAGGAAATGTGTCGCATGTTCATTGGAGAGAAGTTGCTTGTACTGTAGTTTACACTTTGAACATAATTTAGATCAGAGAAGGTACTAATAAGGATCCTTATGATCTATGGTTCAATTATGCTCCTACTGTGAAATATTTCAGAATATTTGGTAGTAAATGCTATATCCAAAGGGATGATGAGATAAGCAATTTTGATGCTATAAGTGATGAAGGAATCTTCCTTGGTTATTTCACTAAGATTCAAGCTTACAAATGTTTCCATCTAAGATTGAGGAAGATAATTTAAAGTGCTAATGTAAGGATTGACAAGAAGTTTCAGATTTAGGAAAGAATATATGACTATAGCCAGACATTAGATAATAGAGAGGATACTGTAAATCAAGAAGAACCTTTTAAGGTTGATAATGAGATTGAGGTGTGTCTGAATGATTCTGCTAAAATTCAAAAGACACCAAGGTATGTTGAGAAAAACCATCATGAAAATCAACAAAGTAGCAATGCAAATAAAGGCATGATGACAAGATCTAGATTAAGAAATTAGATTTGTTTGATTTCTCAAGTAGAACCAAAACTATCAATCAGGCATGTAGAGATGAATATTGGACTAAAGAAATACAGGAAGAATTGGAACATATAAAGAAAAATAACACTTGGGAATCGGTATCTAGACCTAAGGACAAGAATGTTATAGGGACAATGGGTTTTTAGAAACAAAATGAACGAAGAAGGAATGGTTGTAAGGAATAAGGAAAGACTGGTTTGTAAAGGCTACTCGCAACAAGAAGGCATAGACTTTGAATAAACATTTTCTCCTATTGTTAGGTTTGAGGCAGTAAGGTTATTTCTTGCTTATACTGCACACAAGGAATTTAAGGTGTATCAGATGGATGTGAAATTTGCATTTCTGAATGAAGATTTAGAGGAAGAAGAGTATATTGAGCAGCCTGATGGATTTCCTTTGACAAATGATGAGGACATGGTTTGAAAATTGAATAACACTTTGTATGGATTGAAACAAGCACCTAGAGCATGGTATGCTATATTAGACATGTATTTACTTCATCTTGGTTTTAGAAAATGTAATGTAGATAGTAATTTGTATTTAAGAACTAGTGAAGATGGAATCTTCATAGTTGAAGTTTTTGTAGATGATATTATTTTTGGAGGTAATGATGAAATGAGTAAGAAATTCTCTAAGGAAATGGAAAGTAAATTTGAGATGTCAATGAATGGTTAAATGAATTTTTTTCTTGGTTTTCAAATTAATCAAAACAAGAATGGTATCTTCATTTCTCAAACAAAGTATCTTAAGGAAATGTTGAAAAAGTTTGGAACAAAAGTGTGTAAACCGGTTGGAACACCTATGGTTATTGGTTACAAGATTAATGCTACTAATAAATCTCATAGTGTTTTTCAAAAAAAGTGTAGATCCATAATTGAAGGCTGAAAATATCAAACTCACACTAGACTAGATATTGCTAATGCAGTTGGAATTGTGGCAAGATATCAAGAAGATCCTAAAGAGTCTCATCTTGCTGCAGTAAAGAGAATATTTAGATATCTGAAAGGGACACTGGAAAATGGTTTATGGTATGAAAAATATGATGATTTTGTTTTGCATTCTTATACTGATGTTGATTGGGTAGGAAGTGTTGATGACAGAAATATCACAAGTGGTGGTGCATTTTTTCTTGGGAAAAGGCCAGTTTCTTCGTTAAGTAAGAAGCAAGATTGTATAGCTTAGTCTAATGCAGAATCAGAGTATGTTGTTGCTACTATAAATTATACATAGATTGTTTGGATGAAGCAGATGTTGAAGGACACTGGGAAATTTTTTGAAGAGCCAGTGGTTATTCATTGTGATAACACTAGCACAGTGAATATGTCAAAGAATCCAGTTATGAATTCAAATACTAAACATATTTCAATCAAGTATCGTTTCTTGAGAGACAAGGTTGCAGGGAAGGAGATTAAATTAGAGTATATCAGCACAAAGGAACAAATAGAAGATATATTTACAAAAAAAATTCCAAAGGATGCCTTTGAGTATCTCAGAGGTATGCTTGGGGTGAGAGCCCCTTCTTGCAAGAACTAATTGATGCAAGAATGCATCAGTCTAGTGGATTTCAAAGCTATATCATTTCCTGGACTTGATGTTTGCATCCAATCCTCAAGGGGAGTGATCATAGGAACAAAATAAAAGACATTTGGGTGTTTAAGCACCTGGTTGCTAGAAGATTGAAGATTTTAAAAAGCTACACCTTGTAGAGGTGATATGGTCAAAGATAGAGTAATGACACCCTTTTCCATTGATGTCAAAGGGGGAGAGATTCAATGGAAAATCCCTACTATTTTAGGGAGAGCTATTGAGAAAGTTGTATTGAGATTGGTACTTTTGGATTGATGGATTTTCTCATATATTTCCATTGCTGCCAAAGGGGGGAGATTTTTGGAATTGGATTCTATTGGAGTTGTTGGGATTCATTTTTTTTCATTGATGTCAACACATGTTCAGTTGAAGTCTCAGTCAGACTAGTTGTCTTAGGCATAGGAAAGACTGACAGTCGTGTACAAATATTGTACAAAATCTCAGAGGATGTGAATATAGATATGTACTAAGGGACAAGCTGTGATCTTATATCTAAGGTCACTTGAATTTATGTTTCTATTTTCATGAGTTACAACGGTTTCAGTGGAGACTTTTTGCAGAATAGTGACAGAGAATTATGGCAGTGTTAGTCTATGAGTTTTGTGGATAACATGGATGCAAGCATGTTTCATGTTACACGAGGTTGGGGAATGTTAGAAGACATGTTGAGGAATGCTTTTTATGATTCCTGTATCACAGGACTCTTGGTGACGTCAGTTGTGGCATGTATTCTGGAGAAAACCTATTTGTGGCTGACTTCAGTGTTGTAGCATGTGTTATGGATGGTGAGGTTGAATTACAGATCTTGGATTATATTTGATGATTTTTCATTGTTATTTACTTGTTCAAGGTACCGTTTGTATCTTAGCAAGGGGTTATGTAATTTTTTGTGTATTGGACAAGTCTTAATTGGTCGACCTAATTGATTTATTTGTAATATGTATAAAGGATAATTGTTTTCTTTTGTGGAGAGTAGTGTGGAAGCTGCGAGCTTGTATTTGAGAAGTCTGTTGGATGTAGAGTAGAGATAGTGATTGATGAACTTCATTGGAACTGTTTAAGGAAATCTAGTTTCTATCAGTCAGCTCACTAGATTTTATATCTTTGTATATTTGTATCTCGGACAGTGAGTCTTGAAGGTGGATTTAGGCAGTGTGCCTGGGTAGTGAGCCTGTTGTTTCTCTTGAATCCTAATAGGGTCTGTCCTTTAATAGGGACTGTGTACTATATGCAATAATCAACTCCTAACAAGGCTAAATCTCTTAATAGGGATAGTATACTTTCAGTGCATTATTTTTGGGTGCTAACTCCCACTTGGTTTTATTTTTTAACAAGGTTTCCTCAACAATAATTGGTTGTGTTATGGTGTTGTTGTTATTGTGTTCAATATTGCATTTAACATTTAGTTTATAAAAGAAAAAAATTTATGGAATACAACTGGTTCCCCCCTTCAGTTGTATTGATGGTCTATTATTTCTAACAACACCTATGAACAAAAGTCTGTGAAAATCAGAGCAGTTAGAAAAAGGAATATTGATAAAATAGTTTATAATCTTGTAGAGAATGCAAGTATAAGCTGAGATGAGATGAAAGAGGCTAGATAGAAGATAGAAGAAGGAGATCCTAGATTGGAAAGAATTGTTCCTGTAGCTCTTTCACCTCCTGAAGCTATAGATATTTTTGATACACCTCCTACTGTGGTCGATGCACTTGACACCACCCCTACACCACCCAAAACGTCATCACATAGAACAAGCATGACTGATACATAAAAGGTAGAAAACATTCCTGTGAAAATAAAATGTCCTCTAAACAAAATGCACCTCCTAAAAGGCAAAGGACAAGTGTGGAGAAGAAATAAGAAAAGAAGAAATATGAAAAAAAGATTGAAGAGAAGAAAATAGAGAATGAAACCAAAGTGATAGCACAAGATAAAACAGCTGAGAGACAACTTTGGAAACTTGATTTGAGGATGTTGGAAAAGATGATAGTTGATCAAGGAAAGCTAAATAAATTGCCTAGATACTATGAGAGGTATAATGAAAATGATAAAATTCTAATTGAAGACATTGTCATTAATCACATGCAAGTGTTTAAAAAGAATCTACTTTAATTTGAAGGTAGTATTCCTAAGGACATATATAATAAATTGGAAGTAAGGAAGGAGTTATCACTTAAAGAAGATGAAAAGATAAGGGTGAAAGACATAGAAAATATTCTACCCATTGTTTCATTTGTTGAGCATGACACAATAATGAAATCCATTAAGCCCTTCCTGAGAGTAAAAACAAAATTGACAAAGATTATAGGGAGAAAGTATGATGAAGTAATAGAGGAAACTAACAGCGCTATTGATAAAGTATTAATGGAAGTTGAACCAGAAAATTCTTCACCTCCTACGCATGAGGCTACTAATCCCAAAACCATTCTGAAAGGAGAGTCTTCTGAATCTACAAAAGTACACATTGACTCATCTAAGGATGAAGATGATAGTAATCAGTTGTACAATATAGTTAAGAAACCAAATTTATTTGTAGCTGGTGTGCCTATGTCTTTGGATACTTTGTAGGATATTGGTAACCCTTTTCAAGAGAATGTTGATACTGTTACTGAGGTAGATGGTAGAAATGAATAAAGTACAAACAATATAATAGATCTTGGCACATTGAATGGGGGAGCGATGAAAGGAGCTATTAAGGAAGAAAATAAAGGAACTAAGGAAGAACTTAAAGAAAGTTTGGTTGAGGTAAAGGAGGAAGCTAAGAATGAGGATGAAGCTAAGAAATAAACTAATGTATCCATTCTTGTTTCTTCAACTCTATTGTTGGCAAGTGATAGTAAACCTATGAACACTAATGTTGATGGCATGGATGAGGATGAATTAATTAAGTTGTCATTTATAGCCTTTTCTAAGGCTAAGGATAGATCATAATAGAGGACATATAAAAACATAAAGGTATTAGACATGGAAGTAGATAGAATCAACAACATTCTACCCATACCTTTCACCTTTCAGGGAAATGATACAGTGGATAATTTGAACAAAGTCCTTGATGACTTTGATTTTCACTTTACTTCTTTGGAGAAGTCCGCTACTATGAAATTTGAGAGGAATTACATGGAAAAGAAGTTAGAGGAGATATGCCAGTCATTATAGTGGGATATCAACATATTAGACACCACTATCTCTGGTATTAGGTCTTGCATCAAGCATGGAATGAAAATATAAAACTACTGCATAAACCCTTCTAGGCATGTACAAAATATGGTGGATATAATCAATAATGATGACAAGACATTGGATGACTTGGTGAAGGATTGTGGGTCCTCCTCACAATCTGTTACAGAGATGGATAAAGAAGTGTCTAGGTTAGTGGACAAAAATAATGTGCTTGAAACTGAGAAGTCAAGAGTGTTGGGGAGATTTTCTATGTTGAGGAGTATGCTTACTCCTAAACTATCAATTCTATAGAATACCTTGAGGAAATGGAGACAACGAAGAAGTCCCTTGATGAAACTTTGCCTATAGTACCGAAGGATGCAAAGATCTCATCCTTTGCTTTGAATGGCCTTATTCATGTTGGTCAGACCTTGGAGAAGACATGGAAAGAAAATACAAAGATCTCGGAAACCTATTTTCAAGATATACTTCATATAGTTTGAGTTTTTGGTGAGAAGTTCTACAATTCTGATGTGTATATAATAAAATTTTTGATTATGACTTTTCCATTGATGTCAAAGGGGGAGTAATAAGTGTAGTATGAAAAATGTACAGTTAGTAGTTTGGCATTAGACACTTAGTCATTTTTCACTAAGTGTTGCCCTCAATGCCAAAGGGGAGATGGTCGCCAAGTGTCTTGATGAGTATACCATAGAGGTTTTCATTTATGGAAACACTACTTATTGACATGGTCGCTTGGAGTACAATCCAATTTTGGATATTCTGTTTGGAAAAATGACTAAGTCCAGGAAGTAGTTGACAAGGTATAGTTGTACAATTTTGCTTGAAGAGCATAGTACGTGATGAACTAAGTCAAGCGAGCTTAGAGGAATGTATTATGGGATGTATTAGAACTTCAATTAAGGTTTCTTGTATTGTGGAGTTGAATAGAGAGAGTTACAAGTTGATGAGGTTATACGAACACAATGCAACAATGTAATAGGGTAGATGAGTGGTCACGATGTTTAAGGGAGTAACATGTGGATTTTAGAAGTGATACTTTGGATTTGGTTTGGGTCCTTCCCTAGTTTTGTTGATATATGATTGTCGACTATGTATTTTCTATTTGATTATGTGTTGGACACATTTTGTGATGTATTTATTAGCCAACTGGATGATGAACTATAACTGATTGAATTTTTGAAGATGAAGAATTTGATGATCACCAAGATACAAAAGGTATATGAAATACATTAAATCAGTTAATGTATTGTATTTTCATAGATTTCAACTTGATATGGTATGATTTCTCATACACATATTGTCACAACACTTAAATATCTGAAGAGACAAAGTTTTTGTTCTCGGTAATCATGTACACCGAGTGACAGTAAATCCTGAGGGACAGTAAACCCCAATCATAGAAGTTCATAGTGTTACCTGAGAAAGTGATACCCAAGCAAGCATTATTGAGCTAACTGTAGTTGTCACCAAACAGAACTGAAGTTGATGCCTGAGCTATTTGCAGTAGTCATTAAGCACAACTGAAGTGTTTACCGACGGAATTGAAGTTAGGAAAATGACAAAACAACTTATCTGTCAGAGCTAATTATAGAGTTAACTATTTGATTACTTTGTTTTCATTGATCGGTTAAAAGCTAAAGATAAGAAGGAGATTTAAAGCATTTTTTATTCTAGAAAACAAGGAGAGTTTTATGGATTAAAACTAAAACAAGCATGGCAAGCTTTACGGATCAAGAAGTGATCATTGAAGAAAACAAGAAGGACAAGAAATGGAGAAATCATCTTTATATAAAGAGACAAGGAATTCATTATGAAAAGTGGAATACTGAAGAGAATTCTGGTGAAGATAAGAAGTCTTCATACAGATATGATCATACAAGCTGACGAACAAAGCTAATAATTTTGCAGACACAGAGCAAGAGAGAAGCAACAACATTCACCGAGCATAAAGAAGTGGAGCAAAGGAATTAAAGAGAACATTGATCAGAAGAGTTATTATGAGCTTACAATAGATCTGAACATCTACAAGATTAAGTTATATTTATGAATAGATCATCTACTATTTTAGTTTAACCATTGATTCAGAAAATCTCTTAACAGAGTAGGATTTAACCATCCTTTATAAATTGAGATACATCCCAAGGAGTATCAAAAGGTTTTCATTTTGAAAACATAGTGAATTCTAGGTCAAGTGATAAACTGCTAGTGACAAATCCTCTAACAAGGTCGCACTTAATAGTGTGTTTGTAACCTTTAACAGGGTTCGCTCTTTATTGAGCTCACTTCAGAAGAGTGAAAATTTTAAGTTACGGTCCCAAGTGGTTATTCCCCTAACATGGTTTCCACGTTAAAAATCCATGTGTCAAATGTGTATATGTTTCATTTCTTTAATGTTTTACTTTACACATTACTAGAACAGGATTGATTGGTAAAAACTAAGGTATTTACTGTATTTTGGTAAAGGTTAAGAAAAGATAGATTGATATTCGATAAATCTTAAGGAAAGGTTAAATAGTATATTCACTGAGAAACATATATTTGATAAACGCATACATCTTGTAGGACTAAAGATAACTAGAGGTTTTATATTTGTGGTATAAAGTTTTGGTTGAATTATTGGATTAATTTTTGAGGCCACTGATTCACCCCCCCCCCCCCCNTTCCCCCCCCCCCCCCCCCTCCCCTTCTCAATTATTCTAACAATTGGTATCAGAGCTTGTGTGCTTAGAAAGAGAATTTTAATACTCAAGCTAAATATCACAAGATGAGAAAAAGGGATGTGCCTAAGTTGAACAAGGACAACTTTGCATCATGGAAAAGAAGGATAAGATTCTATCTATCAGGTATTAGAAATGATGTCACTCAATACTTAGATACTAAATTTGTTTTACCTATTGGACCTTCAATAGTTGATCAATCAAGAGAAAAGAATGAACAGAATTCTATGATGATAGAACTTGCTTCCTTACTCTACGATGCTGAATTTGAAGATGTCAAATCATGCACCATTTCAAATAAAATGTGGGACAAATTGAAGCTAGTACATGGAGGAGATAAGAATGTGGTGAGAGCTAAGGCAGAAAGCCTAAGAGGAAGGTTTGATGACCTAAGAATGAAAGAAGGAGAAAACATCACTCAGTACAACTGCATAATCAAAGAGGTTGTTGATGCTATCCAAGGAGTAGGAGGTGTACTTGAAGAAGAAATAGTGGTAAGTAAAATTCTAAGAACCTTACTGCCTGTTTATGCTATTAGAGTATCTACTATACATGAAATGAGAGTAGTAGCAAATAACAATGTTACTCTAGATAGTTTTATTGGCAGACTTATTTCATTTGAGATGAATAACTTTGACAACAATGTCTTACCAACTATTGAGTCTACATTCAAATCTTCTTTGAAAATAAGTAAATCAAGTCAAAAACACACTATGAGAAATGATAGTGAAAGTGATAGTGATGACCAAGAACTTGATGAGATTGAAGCACTAATGGCTAGAATATTGCAGAGAGGCAAAGGTAGATACAAAGGTAAATTACCATTGGTATGTTTTAATTGTAAAGAGATTGGAGACTTTTCTCCTAGATGTCCTAACAAAAGAAAAGAAGGAAGAAATAATGACAGATCATATGAAAAGAAGTTTGGCACAGGCGATGACAAATATTACCAAAGCAACCGACAATCTGACAGAAGAGACAACCGAGACTACAAGGACAAAGGAAAGAAGGCTTGTTGCCTGGATGAGAACAAATCTAAGAATACTGATACCAGATCTGATGAAGATATTGAGGTGGTATTTTTTGCTATGAAGGATGATTCAGATGAAGAAGAAAGGTATGTTGAGACTGCACCCATATCTAAGGTTAGTAAAAATGATGTCTGGATTATTGATAGTGGCTATACTCACCACATGAATAGAGATAAGGAAAAGTTTGAAAGCTTTGAATATTATAATGGTGGATCAGTAAGAATGGGTAATGACTCACCTTGTCTAGTTGAAGGTAAAGGAACCATAAAGTTGAGCAATCCGATCAGATGTGAAAATGAATATTGGGTGAAAGGACTTAACTATAATCTATTGAGTGTTTCACAATTGAATAAAATAGTACACCAAGTTGCATTTGAGAACAAAAAGGAAAAAGATCTTTAACGAATCAGGAAGGTTGATTATAAATGTTGAACAGATAAAAGGTAACCTATTCTATCTTGATGATATTAATACCACTTGTTTAATGGCTATAAATGAAGACATATGGTTGTGGCATAAAAGGTTATGTCATGTGAATTTTGACAACATGGTTAGGATGAGAAATAAAAGGAAAGTAAGAGGCTTACTAAGCATGTCAAAGCCCGACCATGTCATGTGTAAGAATTGTCAAAAAGGTAAAATGACAAAGTCTAGTTTCAAGAGAAAAACATAAACATCTAATGGTATTCTAGAATTAGTCCATACTAACCTATGTGGACCAATGAGAAAAAATAGATACTATGGCGATAGATACTTCATTATATTTGTATATGATTATTCTAGAATGATAACTGTTAAATGTTCTTAAAAGAAAATTCAGAAGCATTCAAGATGTTTAAATGGTATAAAGCTATAGTAGAAAAACAAAGTGGAAAGGAACCAAAATGTCTAAGATCATATATAGGAGGAGAATTTACTTCTGATGAATTCACTAACTTTTGTAATGAGCATGGAATTCAAAGACAGGTTTCTGCACCGAGAACACCACAACAAAATGGGATTGCTAAAAGAAGGAACAAATCCATTGTTGATTTTGCAAAAACACTAATGATTGAGAAAGGCACTCAAACATTCTAGAGAGAAGCTATCAATACTGTTGTCTACACATTAAACCGAGTTCAATTGAAGAAAGACACCAATAAGACACCTTATGAGATATGGTATAGATACACACCCAATGTAAGTTACTTGATAATTTTTGGAAGTCAATGTTATATTTTGAAAGATGATAGAAATGGAAAGCTTGACTCCAAAGGCGAAGAAATAATATTTCTAGGTTATTCTACCAAAAGCAAGGCTTATAAATGTCTTAACAAATCCTCTAACAAAATCATTGAAAGTGCAAATGTCAAAGTGGATGAATTTGTTGAGAAAAATGATGAGGAAATCAAAAAGGAACAATGAGAACAAAGAGCTACTATGGTGATAGATACTTCATTCTATATGTATATGATTATTCTATAATGATGACTGTTATGTTCTTAAAATAAAATTTAGAAGCATTCAAGATGTTTAAATGGTATAAAGCTATAGTAGAAAAACAAAGTAGAAAGGAACTAAAATGTCTAAGATCAGATATAGGAGGATAATTTACTTCTGATGAATTCACTAACTTTTGTAATGAGCATGGAATTCAAAGACAGGTTTCTGCACCGAGAACACCACAAAAAAATGGGATTGTTGAAATAAGGAACAAATCCATTGTTGATTGTGCCAGAACACTGATGATTGAGAAATGCATCACTCAAACATTCTGGAGAGAAGTTGTCAGTACTGCTGTCTACACATTAAACCAAGTTCAATTGAAGAAAGACACCAATAAGACAACTTATGAACTATGGTATGGATACACACCCAATGTAAGTTACTTTAGAATTTTTGGAAGTCAATGTTATATTTTGACAGATGATAGAAATGGAAAGCTTGACTCCAAAGGTGAAGAAGGAATATTTCTAGGGTATTCTACCAAAAGAAAGGCTTATAAATGTCTTAACAAATCCTCTAACAAAATCATTGAAATTGCAAATGTCAAAGTGGATGAATTTGCTGAGAAAAATGATGAGGAAAGCAAAAAGGAACTAGAAGACTACAATAGGTTTGTCTATAGTGAAGAACCTGACACTCTTCTCGAGCAATAGTGTATCACTCCCGAACGACAGAACAATGCACCTGAGCATCAAGTTGCAAACACCGAAAATCAGGAAATCGCTCAAAATGATGTATCGAGAGATGAAGATCATAATGAAGGTCAAGATGATGATCAAAATGATGAACAAAGAGATGAACTGGTACTTGCCAAGTATTCCAAAAGAAAATATCCACATAACTAGATCATAGGAGACAAAAAGGATGGAATGAGAACAAGAAGTAAGTCTCTGAACACTAGATGTTTAATTTGTGATTTTGAGACTAAATCTGTCAATACTGCACTTTAAAATGAAGAATGGGTTAGTACTATGAATGAAGAAATAGAGAAGATTGAGAAGAACAGAACAAGGACATTAGTACCTAGACCGGATGACAAGAATGTCATTGGTACCAAATAGATATTCAGAAACAAGATGAATGAGAATGGAGAAGTCACAAGGAACAAAGAAAGATTAGTATGAAAGGGGTATGCACAAGAAGAAGGTATTGACTATGGAGAAACATTTGCACCCATTGCTAGACTAGAAGGAGTAAGAATTATACTTGCCTATGCTACAATCAAAGGATTCAAGGTATACCAAATGGATGTCAAATTTGTATTCCTAAATGGAATACTAGAAGAAGAGGTATACATTGAAAAACCATAAGGGTTTGTTGATCCTAACAAGAGAAATATGGTTTGTAGACTACACAAAGCCTTGTATGGATAAAAAAAATCACCAAGAGAATGGTATGAAATACTTCACTCCTATCTCATAAGTATTGGATTTGTAAGAACAAGTAACAACAATAATCTATATTTAAAAGAAGATACTGATGATAACATTCTGATTGGTGAAATATTTGTTGATGATATCATATTTGGAGGAAGTGATATGTTATGAAAATCATTTTTTGATGAAGTGAGAAAAGAGTTTGAGATATCAATGTTTGGGGAGATAAAGTTCTTTCTTGGTCTACAGATTCTTCAACAGGATGCATTCATCTACATCACACAATCCAAATACATCAAGGAATTTCTCAAGATATTCAAGCTGGAGGACTCCAAGCCAGTTGGAACACCTATGGAAACCAGATGCAAGATGAAAAAGGAAGAAAAGTCAACCGAGGTAAATCAGGCCCTATATAGATCTATGATTGGAAAACTCATGTATGTTGTACATACTAGACCAGATATAGCACACACAGTTGGAATAGTTGCAAGATTCTCTGCTAATCCCAAGGAATCACACATGACTATTGTCAAAAGAATTCTGAGATATCTAAAGAATACTGAAGAATATGGTCTGAGGTATAAAAGAGAAGTAAAATTTGAGCTTCAAGTATATACATATGTTGATTGGGCTGGAAACATAGATGACAGAAAGAGAACAATAGGAGGAGCATTCTTCATGGGTGACCGACTTGTCACATGGATAAGTAAAAAGAAATGATGCATCTCTCAATCTGCTGCAGAAGTAGAATATGTGGCTGCTTCTGCAAATTTCTCTAACATTGCATGGATCAAACAATTATTGGAAGGTATGAATATGAAAATTATTGAACCAGTGATTATCTATTGTGATAATACTAGTGCTATCAACATTTCAAAGAACCCTGTCATGCATGCTAAGACAAAGCATATTGCTATCAAGTATCTGATGACATTATTTTTCCATTAGTATACTCACTAAAAAAATAGATAGAAAGCATTACCAGCAGACAACAAGCATTACTGGCAAATCACAAGCAATACCAGTGAAATGCAAGCATACCCGACAGAACAAAGATTTTGAGAAAAATGCTAAGTATAAAAGTGACAAGCATCACTGGCGACCACAAGCATCACCGGAGACCACAAGCATCACTGGAAACTACAAGCATTATCGACAACATAGTTTTAAGAACTAACTTGACAGGAACAGAAAAGGCATACCCGACGACAAGTTCAAGAATGGAACACCGACGACCAAGAAGACTGACCATCAGAACTGATAGACAGATCAAGAACGCACAAATTATGGATCTGAGTTTTACACGACGGATAAAGCAATGTAATTCTATTAATAGAGTTTTATTATATTTTAAATCATAATTTGATGGTCATGCAAGCTTTATGTAAATGCTTTAAAGCATCCTAATGGATCTAAAGCATATCTAACTAAAGATCAAGGTCAAGTTGTAAACCTTGGATCTAGAGTTAACTTGCGATGCATGAATCAAGAATTCAACCTAAACTAGTATAAATAGATGTTCATACTCTATTGTGAGTACATGAATTCACATTGTTGATAGCTGCCAAGAGCATCTAAGGAGCAGAAGGCAGAATTTGCAAAGTTTAAAAATAGAATATATCAGTTTTCAAGAATACATAGAGGCTACCAACGAGCAGATAAAGGTATTATTCAATCATGGAATGATGATTACTAATATGTATGAAGCTTTATAGGATCTGTTATCAACAATTGAAGATTGCATTTATCATCATATCAAAGACTTATGTAATTGCATTCTAACAAGTGCATCACATCTAAAATCCTTTTGTAGAAGGTGGACTTAACCGTTCTTCCAAATATCTTAACAGAGTGCACACTTAACAGTGTTGCTAAAGCTCCAAACGAAGTAGATCTTAATAGGTCTCCACTATAATACTCCTAACAGGGTAGGTCATCAGAAGTGACCAAATTGTAAGTCTTAACCAGCCCCTTCTTATCTGCAGATAGTGAAGTTTGTGGGTAACAATCCCCACCGCAGTTTTTACTTCCTTAACAGGAGTTTTCTGTGATATCATATCTTGTGTCATGTGTTATCTATTTTCAT
>MU225425.1:2153055-2183220 GCA_018584345.1 Thuja plicata
TCAAGAGTTTGGAGTGCTCTGTCAGAGGAAAGCCATACAGAAGAAGATGATCCAAGAACACAGAGAAAACATGGCACTTGACAAGGCTAAAGAGATACTCCACCAACTAGTTCCTGAAGTGAAAATTGATGAAAATACTTCAGTCAAGGAACAAATTCCTGTTCTTACCGACGCTATTACAGAGCAAGGGATAGAGGTCGATCAAGCAATGGAAGAGAAAGAAAAAAAGAAATATCAATTCAAGCTAATTGATAAAATCAGCCAAGAAGTGGCACTGAACAAGGTAAGACTCTTAGAAATCAGTGATGAATTAGAGCCAATGATTGCTGAGGCAATCACCTTAGTTCAGAAAATGTGCACACTAGAGAAATATGGAAAAGAGAACAATGACAAACTTGCAGAGATTGACTCGAATGTCACAAAGAGTGCACAAATCCTAACCTCTCATGCTGACAGCATAAAGGAACATCATGACACAATCATAGAGGCAAATAGGCTAAGGCAAGAAATATGGGATGCTAAGACACAATTCAGAGGTGAGATCACTGAACTGCAAGCACACATTCTACCAAATCTTACAATTCTGCAGCAACATATTTCTGAAGCAAGAAATCTAATAGCAACCCTGAAGATGTCTGCAGTAGACAACATCTATGATATCCATGTAAGGATTTCACTTGAACACATGGCTCTAGAAATGTTGAAGGAGAAATGGGAGAAAATGATGGAGGAAGTCAAGTCCTCACATTCCCACCTTTTTGAAAAGTTCTAAGTACCTTTGCCTTTAGGATCAAAAAAGGAGGAAAGGCAATGTATATAGTTATGTACAATACATATATCAATTGAAAAAGAAAAGATAAAGAATATATATATATATACTTGCACTTACCAACATATACATAGGGGGAGTCATTCAAATGACTAAGAAGGAGTATACACAGGTGTACATACTAATACACTCAGTATGTTGCACATATCATGTTTTTGATACTAATGTCAAAGGGGGAGATTGATGACATTATTTTTCCATTAGTATACTCACTGAAAAACATATAAAGAAAGCATTATCGGAAGACAGCAAGCATTACTGGTGAACCACAAGAAGTACTGATGAAATGCAAGCATACCCGATAGAACAAAGATTTTGAGAAAAATGCTAAGTATAAAAGTGACAAGCATCACCGGCGAACACAAGCATCACCGGTGACTACAAGCATTACCGGAAACACAATTTTTAGAACTAACCTAACAGGAACATATAAGGCATACCCGATGACAAGTTCAAGAAAGGAACACCGACGACCAAGAAGACCGACCATCAGAACCGACAGACAGATCAAGAACCCGCAAATTATGGGTCTGAGTTTTACACGACAGATAAAGCAATTTAATTCTATTAATAGAGTTTTATTCTATTTTAAATCATAATTTGATGGTCATGCAAGCTTTATGTAAATGCTTTAAAGCATCCTAACGGATCTAAAGAATATCTAACTAAAGATCAAGGTCAAGTTGTAAACCTTGGATCTAGAGTTAACTTGTGATGCATGAATCAAGAATTCAACCTAAACTAGTATAAATAGATGTTCATACTCTATTGTGAGTACATGAATTCACATTATTGATAGCCGCCAAGAGCATCTAAGGAGCAAATGGTAGAATTCATGCAAAGTTTAGAAATAAAATATATCAGTTTTCAAGAACACACAGAGGCTATCGACGAGCAGATAAAGGTATTATTCAATCATGGAAGGATGATTACTAATATGTATGAAGCTTTATAGGATCTATTATCAGTAATTAAAGATTGCATTTATCATTAGATCAAAGACTTATGTAGTTGCATTCTAACAAGTGCATCACATCTAAAATCCTTTTGTAGAAGGTGGACTTAACCATTCTTTCCAAATCTCTTAACAGAGTGCACACTTAACAGTGTTGCTAAAGCTTCAAATGAAGTAGATCTTAACAGGTCTCCACTGTAATACTCCTAACAGGATAGGTCAACAGAAGTGAGCAAATTGTAAGCCTTAACCGGCCCCTTTTTATCTATAGATAGTGAAGTTTGTGGGTAACAATCCCCACCGCAGTTTTTACTTCCTTAACAGGAGTTTTCTGTGATATCATATCTTGTGTCATGTGTTAACTATTTTCATGAATGTTTCTATTATTGTTACATATCAAAAGAATGTATGATATGATTTCATATACATAAAGAAAGATGAACAGTTAGATAAGATAAATTACAAAATGATGACTAAGAGTTAATGGGCTAACCAAGAAAAGTTTTAGAGGTACTGATTCACCCCTCCCCTCTCAGTACATCATCTCAATATAATTCCAACAGTATCATTTAAGAGAACAAGTGAAAGAGAAAGAGGTGATACTAGAATATGTTTAATCCAAGGATAAATTAGCAGACATATTCACAAAGCCATTGCCTAAAGATACATTTGAGTACCTGAGAAAGAGACTAGGGGTCCAACCCTTGTCTATTGTGTTAGTAATAACTGAGAGGGGAGGGTGAATCAGTGGCCTTAAGAATTTATCCAATTTCAAACTTTAATCCACCAATCAGTACTTCTCAATTTATTAAGTCCCTACAAGATGTATGCCTTTGAAATACTTGAAATAAATAACTGTCTGTCGATTTACCTTGTCTATCCTTATTCTCCTTGATAACCGATAAGCAGTAAACTGTATTTACCGATACTTAGTAAATGTGTAGAGTATACCATTTAATCCATAAATGCATATGTAGAATGTAAAACAATAAAGTAATAACCATACACACATAACACAAGGGTTTTAACGTGGAAACCATGTTAAGGGAAAAACCACTGGGACCGGTACCCCAAATTTTCACTCTTCTGAAGTGAGCCCTGTTAGGAGCCAACCCTATTAAAGGTTACAAACACATTGTTAAGTGCGACCTTGTTAGAGGATTTTTAATACATATGTTGTCACTAAGTATCTATCATCTATGCTACCATCCTTGAATCAGTCTCATGACTGTCAATAGGGTTTATGCAAATCTTACTACCATCCTTCAATCAGCCTCCTTCTTAGACTGTCAATAGGCTTTAGGTAAGACCGGTGCTACTATCATGAGTCAACCTTCTAGTAATCTGTTAGGATATACCTCAGTTACAAAAGACTGTTAAGTCCTGCTCTGTTAAGAGACTTAATACTTCAATGGTTAAACTGAAACAAAATGACCTATTTCTAATGGAACTGAATTGCAGATTTTCAGATCTATTTACTTACAATATCTTTCTGATCAATGTATCAATACAATTCCTTTGTACTTAACTCTTTCTGCTCTGTGATGCTGTGCTTTTTTATCCGTCGATGTCTGCAGAATTCTTTAGCTCTCCCTCAGCTTGATTGATCAGGACTGCATGAAGTTAATCCTTCATCAGTTTCTCTTCAACATCTTCTATCAGTTCACTCCCCTGTGTATTTGATTTCTTATTGACCACACAAAGAATGAATTATGCTTGTCTCTTAAATAGACATGATTTTTCTTAATTCTAGGTTCTTGATTCTTGATTCTTGATTCTTGGCGTGAAAAACAATCCAGCCAAATTGATTTATGGCTTTAACTCCTGATTTATCTCATAGTTATCTTCTTGCCAACTGTACAAATCACTTACTTAACTGTGGTCGAATAAAACAAATAAAACAACTAGTTAAGTCTATCCTTTAGCTCTGCCAGCTAGATATTTTGTCATTTTCTGATCTCTCTGTTCTGTCGGTCAATTCTACGGTTCATCACTGGTGACAACTACCAGTTCCATCAGTGTAACTTCAGTTAGCTTCAGGATCTCTATCCGTCGAGCAACATTGGATCTTGCTCATCACGCAACACTGTTTTTAGCTCGTCGGGAATCCTTTGATTCTGCTTCGTCGGGCAATACTGTCTTCTGCTCGTCGGGCATCATTGTGACTTTTATCTGTGTCTTTACTAATGGTGTGCACTCCGCTGGTGTATTCTGTCACTTAGTGAATACTTGACTTTTATGCATTGCTGAAAGCATAACCTCTATTCCATTGATTCTCTGAAGTGTTTGGCATTATGTGTATGACCATACAGATGATATCAAGTTGACATCAATGACAATACAAATCATTAACTAATTTAATGTCTTGCATCATCTTCAACTTAATATAGTGAACCATTTAATCAGTTACATGTCATCATATTGGTCACTAAGCTTACTAGGAGGTTGCATCACCCTACACATTATCAGAAAATCATTAATGTTGATGCAAGAAAAGAGATGGACTGCAAAGACATTTCAGTAAAAAGAAAGGTACCTATCTACACCAAACACCAGAGTTATTGTATTGCTAATGGAGAGTAAATTCAAGGAATATATTAAGAAAAAAAAGATATAGTTTGGCATTGCTGTCAAAGGGAGAGATGTACTTAATGAATATGGAGACAAGTATTCAATGAAATATATTGTTGTCAAAGGTAAAAGAGATATGAAATATCTATCATAATCATTCAAAGGGAGAGAAAAGAACAATCCATCAAGGAGAGGAACAGTCAAAGGGAGAGAAAAAATTAGAGAAAGATAAACACTGCATATCTATCTAGAAAAGGGAGAAGAGATTCTACAACAAAGAGAGATAGAATCAAAAGTTGCTACATCTATCCAGTGAAGGGAATGAAGAATGAAGAGAAATACTCTGCAAGAATCAAATCTAAGCTAGAAGATCTTACCGAGAGTCAGACATTTGTATTGGTTATATAAAAATAATTTTGGTAGAGTTTGATGAACTACAACTGATATATTTCATATTGTATTAGTAGTATGTAGTATGTTGCAATCAATGCCAAAGGGAGAGATTGAAGAACTATAACTGATTGAATGTTTGAAGATGAGAAAGTTGATGATCATCGAGATACAGAAGGTATATGCAAGACATTAAATCAGTTAATGTATTGTATTTTCATTGATGTCAACTTGCTATGGTATGATTTCTCATACACATATTGTCACAACACTTAAATATCTGAAGAGACAAAGTTTTTGTCATCAGTAATCATGTACACTAAGTGACAGTAAACCCTGAGGGACAGTAAACCCCAAGCACAAAAGTTCACATTGTTACCCAAGCAAGTGATACCTGAGCAAGCATTACCAAGCTAACTGCAGTTGTCACCAAACAAAACTGAAGTTGATGCCCGAGCTATCTACAGTAGTCACCAAGCACAACTGAAGTGTTGACTGATGGAACTGAAGTTAGGAAAATGACAAAACAACTTAGCTGGCAGAGCTAATTATAGAGTTAACTATTTGATTACTTTGTTTTCATCGATCAGTTAAAAGCTAAAGATAAGAAAGAGATTTAAAGAATTTTTTATTCCAAAAAACAAGGATATTTTTACAGATTAAAACTAAAACAAGCATGGTGAGATTTACGGATCAAGAAGTGATCAACGAAGAAAACAAGAAGGACAAGAAATGGTGAAATCATGTCTATATAAAGAGACAAGCAATTCGTTATGAAAACTGGAATGCTGAAGAGAATTCTGGTGAAGATAAGAAGTCTTCATACAGATCTAATCATACAAGCTGACAAATAGAGCTAAGAATTTAGCAGACACCGAGAAAGAGATAAGAAACAATATTCACCGAGTCAAAAGAAGTGGAGCAAAGGAATTTAAGAGAACATTGATCAGAAGAGGTATTATGAGCTTACAATAGATCTAAACATCTGCAAGATTAAGTTATATTTATGAACAGATCATCTACTATTTCAGTTTAACCATTGATTCGAAAAATCTCTTAACAGACTAGGATTTAACCATCCTTTATATATTGAGATACATCCCAAGGAGTATTAGAAGGTTTTCATGTTGACAACATAGTGAATGATAGGTCAAGTGATAAACTTTTAGTGACAAATCCTCTAATAAGGTCGCACTTAACAGTGTGTTTGTAACCTTTAATAGGGTTGGCTCTTCACTGAGCTCACTTTAGAAGAGTGAAAATTTTGGGTTACCGGTCCCAAGTGGTTTTTCCCCTAACAGGGTTTCCACGTTAAAAATCCATGTGTCAAATGTGTATATGGTTCATTGCTTTGATGTTTTTCTTTACAAATTACTAAAACAAGATTGATCAGTAAACACTAAGTTATTTACTGTATTTTGATAAAGGTTAAGAAAAGATAGACTGATAGTCGGTAAAGCTTAAGGAAAGGTTAAATAGTATATTTACCGAGCAGCATATATTTGATAAAGGCATACATCTTATAGGACTGAAGATAAATAGAGGTTTTATATTTGTGGTATAAAGTTTTGGTTGAATTATTGGATTAATTTTTGAGGCCACTAATTCACCCCCCTCTCAGTTATTCTAACACTGGAAAGGCTATGAGATTATTTTGAGATGCGAAGATGTGTGGCATATATAGATGCATTGTGATGTCAGAATCAAATAGAGGATGTTGCGAGCTATAACTGGGACTACTTAAGCATAATAGATGCTTTTACAATTTACTTTTTGATAAATCATTGTAAACACAATTTTGCATTGTAAGAGAAGTGAGCTCCTTGTATTACCCCTAACAGGGTTTCTATCCTTTTACAGGGATATGTACTAAATATAATATTAAGCTCCTAACAAGGCTAGGTCTCCTAATAGAGACATTATACTCTTAGTGATTTATTTGTTGGTATCATCCCCATCGGGGTTTTCCCTTGGCCAGGGTTTCCTCGTGAACAAATCATGGTGTTATTAGTTATTTACTTTATGTGTACGTTCTTCTTATTTCAGTAATTGCATGGTTAAGCTTGAATTTTTTAAGTTTGAAATTAAAGTGCTATAATACTGATTCACCCCCACTCTCAGTATTACTTAATCCTAATAATTTGATGCTCAGTTTGTAGTGGTATGGTGATTATGGTTCGTGTTGGATTATAAACCTTTCATACATGTGTGAGTAGTTTTTCATGTACTCAGTGTGACCATGTTTCTTGGGATTTTTTTGAGACTGTGACTTGAGTTATGTATGGTATTTTCTCTGTGTGTTGTTGGATTTATATTCATGGTGATTATGATGCCCATATTCTATGTGGTCAAGTATTTTTGTTAATGTGGCTTAATGTTGCATTTTTGTGCATTTGTATACCCTGTATGTTTGGATTTCTTGGCATGTGCGGTATGGGCCATATGGTTATCTTCCAAGAATGGTGTGAGATTCTTGAGGGTTCCTCGTGGTTGGGTGGCATGGCCAACTACCATTGGGGAACAAAGTATAGGTTTTGATCGATCCTAGTTTATATGTAAACTTCATCATGATATTATGACATTCTTTGTATGCTTATTTACGTACTTATGTTAGAGGACATGGTAGATGTATGCTCATGTAGTGATGGTTGCATATCTTGTAATATAATTAGTGGTAGCATAATGGTTTTATATAATGTATATCTATCTATATTGTTCATGATCAATCTTAATCTCTAGTTGATGTAATTGGAGCATTCTAGGACTCTTTACTGCTTTCTCCTTTACTCATGATTATGATGCTTTGATAATGTGTTCATGGCACTTGTGTGAAATGTATGGTTACACCTATGAAAATGGATCTTATGTTTTATGGTAGTGGATGTTATCATATGATGATACACTAGATGTAATCCATATATTTATAATTTCTTCTCGAAAAGCTAGTGCATGTATGATGGTGTGCTCTTTGATATAGTGAGTGTA
This sequence comes from Thuja plicata, assembly GCA_018584345.1. NCBI lineage: Eukaryota > Viridiplantae > Streptophyta > Pinopsida > Cupressales > Cupressaceae > Thuja > Thuja plicata. The sequence goes on from MU225425.1 coordinate 2,160,786, forward strand.
TTCAATATTCACAATGGTAATCATTGTGGAAAAAGGTGTTATGGAATAATCATATTGTTATAACTTTTTAGGCATGGTTGTGACCCTCTTGTATGCTTCTGGTACCTTCTAAGAAGTTATTAGACCTTTGATTGACCTTATTCAAGAGTTTGGACCTCAAAAACATCAATCTAATGAAGTTTTTGCCCCAAAAAATAGAATGGAACATTTGTTAATTCTTTGAGCGCATTTGTTGATTCTTGTTGCGCATATGCTAAATCCTTTTGTGAATTTATAATATTACATACTGACATATATGAACTAGCACATTTATAACAAAAATATGTTCCTCTGGGCATAGGCGTAAATGAATCATAGATTTGAACAGTCCTATACAATGTGCTTTTGCATTAGACTCATGATGGTGAACCTCATCACCTATTTTTTTGATCTTGGATAGATGGTATGAGGCAAGCTCTGAGGTTCTTAAATGTTTGTTCAAGAACTCTTGTGTCCCTGTGAACGTGTTTGTTATGTCATGGCTATAAGACCCTTGGGCACACTAGACCTTCCTGCTCAGTGATTCAGTAACGCTCATGCTTTTATGTGGCTAATGTTGGTTGACTTTAACTGCTCAAAGTTTGTATCATGTCTTTTATGTTGGTGTATTTTTGTCATTATTATAATTAACTATACTTTATTAAACAAAAAATGTTGTGACTCTATTGTGCATTATTTCCTAAGGGTTCTCTAGTGGGGCGTGACACTAGCCACACACTTGCTGAATACATATTCTATAATTTTTCTAGAACCTTTCGTCATTTATCCATAACCATAGGTTTTTTACCACATAAAACCCTAGCCATATTCCTATGTTGCAAGATTAGGGCCAAAACCTTCTTTTCATTTTTTGACCTAGAACAATTCATTCTATGTACTTGCCTAAGGAGCTTGACAACTCATTGGGGATGGAAAAGAATTTCATAGAGCACATGATTAGATGAAACCCTTGCACTTCGTTGACTAACATGGTAGAAATATTTATTTCATATATTCCATCAGTAGACGTTTACAACTTGTTGAGGGAAACCAAAGATTTTAATGAGGGAACGAGCATACACAAAAATAAGAATAATATAGATTTTTCTTCACTGACATGGAAGCTCCCCTTCAACTCTTTTCAACTCACAACTTGGTGAAGTTTCAAAATATTTTCAACGAGTGCCCAAACATTCACTCCTACTACCATTTCAAATGTTGACATGGAAATTTTTATTTCTCCTGACTTGTAACTTGTATGCTCATTCAAAATAGAAACCACTTTCTATAACCTCCCAATGGAAATACATTATCCAATAAGACATTAAAGTGGGCCCCTCATTTGTGATATTTGCAATAACATTTAAAATCATTTTAAATTAATGGTTTTTAATTAAAATATTTAAATATCCTTTCTTAGCTTTAGGAGATGGGCCCTACAGAAATAGTTGAAAGCTTTACTACTAAAACCTTGTAGTTGCATGTTCTTTTGGTGAAATATTTAAATCGTATAAATAATTTAAATAGCCTTATTTTTCACCTTCATTTGTCCATGCCAATCTTACATTCAAATTACTTAAAAAATTAAAGTAATTTAAATATCTCCTTTTATGCATCATAATCGTTTAAATCATGAAATGACTTAAATAATAAACACTCCATGGTATTAAAATAATATTGACCCTAATGCCTTATAATCTTGTGATGTGTGTCGAGTCCATTGGTGGGCCTGGACTAATTTGTTTCAATCCGGTGCCATTTGACCCCCTCAAACTATCTGAAACCACTTCCACATGCATTTGGATAAAAAACGTGAAGCATATGACCACTGAAGTTCAATTTTTTATCACTCTACATATTACTTGAAATAAGAAAGTAACCTCTGATACTGATCTCAGAAACTAACCAAAGACTATCATAAGACCATGGAAACTGAAAGACATGATGAATGATATGTTGGGATACAAACTCTAAAACCATTTTCCATGATGTGACCAGAGGTGTGAGATATTAGTTCGAATTGTAGGTCACTTAAACAATCTTGAAAATAAGAATAATGCAAACTCTTGCTGACCCCTCAAATTAGGTACTTCAAAAACAAGTCCAATATGACTGTGAAGGGATGAAACTGGTAAATGTTCTTGTATCATAGAAATTGGTGAGCAATGCTATGGAAGATCACTCACAAAAATCCAAAAATGTGTGGGGATAAAATGATACAAAAGGAGAATCAAGGGGAATCCTTGCCCACAAAGTAGATCCAGGAAGTACCCCAAATGAAGATAGGGTAAAAGCACGTGACCTCAAATTTGCAAAGTTTGGAACCTTTGTATTTATTCCGAATGTAAGAAGGAGATGAAATGTGAAATAGAAATGTATCTAAATCTGATCTAAATAAGCAAGTACAAAGATTAGAGATAAGGATGTGTGCACCTGCAAAGTAAAGAGGTGATAAAGATGCCAAAAGACTCATTTTATGTTGATCGGAGCCCCAAAATGACTTGGTTCCTAGGCTACGCAATCAGAAACCTGCAAATGTGATCTGGGTAACTCTCTATTTTCTGCCAGGAACATGTTGACCTGCAGGGTACATATCAAGTTTGACCTAGATCTGGGCTCAACCTTGGAACTGGGTTCTACAAATCTGGTATCTGGCTTGCCTAGATTAGTCATAGAAGTGGACATTGTGACAATAGGGTACATGTCAACCTTGACCTGTACCTGAGAGTATCAGAACTCAAAATGAAATACAAATCTGGAAGGTTCTCCAAAAAGGGTCCTCGGATCTACAATGAAATCTATACTTCGAAACCTGCAAGACTTGAAAAGTGTGTGTGTGTTGGTGGCTATATAGGGATTTGCCTTAGCCAACCCCCTGTTTTGGTGATTTCTACCTCCATGAATAGGCATTAGGAGATGTAATGTGTGTAGTTCTCATGAATCTAGAATGTAAGGAGCTAATATAAATACAAATGTAAATGCCAAGATCTAACCCTAGAGAGTGAAACCCTAGCATGAGATTGCAATCAATATGTACTTGAGTGCATGCCAATGTCTACATATCAAGCAATAAAGCATAGATCTAAAAATAACGTGGAAATAATACCAAGCCCCCAATAGCTAAAGTACTCCTAGCCATCTTCACAATTCATTTGTAACTCCATGATGATGTCTTGAATGCTTGATTGTAGTTGTAGATACTTGATTGAAAGATTTGATGAACTCTTTTGCTTTAATGGATAATTCCAAGCCTTTGGTCTGCATCTTGTAATTGCTCATTTCAATTTGGGTGTCCACCAAATTGTGCCTTATTATTCCTTATTTCCAAATGAAGAAAATAAGGGTTCTTTTATAGTGATTTCACTATTAAACCCCACAAGAGACGACTGTACTAAGTGGGAAAGTAATTTAATTTGAAATGGGCTTGAGATCACGTGAAATCAAGGCCTTGGGTACAGGTCAAACTTGACCTGTACCCCAGGTACAAGTTGACCTTGACCTATACCCCAGGTACAGGTCAACCTTGACCTGTACCCTGGGAGGCACAATCCATAGGAAATTCTCTAGGATCTCAAATGTATAATTGGTTCAGGAAGAAATAAGAAAATAAGTGAGAAAATACGATAAAAATAGGGTTAATGCAGGAGAAAAAAAAAGGAGGATGCATAGAGATTAAATCCTACCTTGATATTTACATAAGAAAAAGAGGTAAATAAAGGAGGATATGTTAGGTCCTACCTTAATCTCACCTAAGTGGAAGAGAAAATTGGATTAAACATGTTTGTGAAGTGTTCCAAGTGCAAATGTGCAATGCAAATACACTAAAAGGAGAGCTAAAAAATCACTAAATTGAAGTGCTTCCAATTTAGGATGGTACAATTCTTAATGATAGAAATTTAATATGTGCCCAGATCCATTTCTCATAACATTCACCGGGATTTCATATATTCACTTTCAAACTAGGCTGTTCAGACAAAATTTTCAAGAGTGTACATATATGCCTTAGTAAAATTTTCAATATAATCATTCAAATTCCAAAAGAATTTAAAGGTACCAACAACAAATCTCCTTGGGAATATATGCCCCTTAAGAGCATATCAAGGATTCATATCTCTGTCGGAGAAGACTAGTCGTTCAATCCATTGGGCTCCTTGTGCAACTGATGAAAATCAGACCAACTCTTCAATTGGCGGCCTAGACCCCCAAAGTTGTAGAACCAATATTTACCCCTGTAAGAAATATTATTATCATTTTGTAACAATGTGATCAAGATGGATACATCACTTAAAAGCATTTGATCATACATACTACAATTGACATCATTCATCCATTTAGCATGCCTTGCATTATCAACATATTTAACACTCATTGATACCATGTAATCATGAATACATTGAAGCATATCATAATGTTAAATGCCAATTTGAAACTCATGGCATGGTACATACCTGGACATACAAAATGACATCTTCCAACATCCACATCACTACCATGCTCAAATAGAATCTCAATCAGTTGATCTGAGAGTTCAAAAAATTCATACTCTACCTTATTGTTAGGACAATTAGACTTTGCCTCATCATGAATTTGCACATCAAAGAAAAATTTATTAGGTTCATTCTTGTACATGCCATGCAAAAATTTATGAAAGATTTCACGTACCAATATCTTTGATTACATGTTTAGTTCACTGTCCATCTCATGAGAAAACTCAGTAACAACCATGTCTTCTTCATGAAATCCATTTTGAATAGAGATGGACAGAATTGGTTGATCAACTTCAAGGTATTTTTCTTCATTGCAAAAAATATTCTTAATTTCACACACACGCTATGCCAATCCATATCAGATTTATCATCACAACCATATACAAAGTCATCATAAGATGATAATTTTGAAACATCAATCTCATCAACATTATTGTTTACTTTAAATGATGACAAAGCATTCCCACCATCTGAAAATGTTTCATTCTTATCATAAAATGGGTTTGATATTTTGTAAAGAACATATTCAAATGTTTCATGGAAGAATAATGTCTAATTCTCCCCCATTACTTCATCATAAAAGGGATTGGAAAGAATATGAAAATTATCTTCAAAGTTACTATAACAATCTATCAATTGATTCCCTTCTATTGTCTCCTCATAGAATGGGTTTGAGAACACTTGGAAGTTACTTTCAAGTGCACACCCTATTTCTATTTTATGATCAAAACATATATCTTCACTTATATCAAGTGACCTCTCTTCTTGAGGTTCATACAATTCATCTATATGTATCATGTCATCATATTGAGAATCAGAGTCTTCATGATTGACCTCACAAATGGAAAGAACATGAGTGGATTCAAAATTATCACTATGATTACAAGAAGGGATTTTGGCATAAACACTATAATTATAAGCTTCAAGTGAATCCAAATATGATTTACACAAGTTGTTGCGTATATTAGGACAACAAATATCATGAGTTGAATTTTCAAGCAATGTCATACAAGGCAAGCCAAGGGTGTTACAATCAAAACCCTGATCAATGGAACACAGAACATCTATAATTCAGTTGTTGTCCATACTTTAATATATGTATTTTTTCACTAGCATCAACATTCTTGGGTACATCACTTGCATTACTGTCAATAGGAGGCTTCCCTTGAATCTTTTTTAAATACAATGTCTTCATTATTTGCAAGCCTCTCTATCTCCATGTCAATCAATATTTGAATACATGCCATGAAGTTAACAAGAGTTTCATATTGTTGGTAAAACTCCTTAGGCTTAATCTTATTTGTATCGGTGAGATGTACATCATTAGTGGCAGAAAGCTAGTAAATGTTTTGATATTTATTTACAACCTATGAGATGCATTATTCACTTGCATCTGAAGATTTATTTTTGGGCTTGATTTTTCTAATCATTCCATACTTGGAAACCATCTCAATGTTGTTTGCAATCTGAAAAGCTTTGTGCAAAATTTTTGGATCTTCATTCCTTAATCTGTAACTCATTTTCTTATCAAATGGTCCCAAGTATACAACCATTACCATTCCATCTTAGGTCTACATTTATCTGGGATTCTCTTCAATGCCTTCATGAATTTGACATTAAATTCAGGAACCAACTCCTCATTCCTGATATGAACATCCATGAACTCTTCTATAACTTGACTGTCATAAATTCTTTCTCCAAATTTCTCTATTGAGACTTATTTGAACTCACTCCAAGAGTTGATTGAATAGAATAGAAAACTTCAAAAGTGTTTCCTTTTATCTTCCTTCAATGGCTGTACAAAATTTTCATGACCACATCTTCATGATCCTTCATAATCACCCAATAAATCACTGAATTGCTAGAGATGCTTAGATGTTGATTCATACCTTGAACCACTGACCTTCGGTATCTCATTTCCAATTTGTGCTAGTATATGATTAGGAAAACCATATATTCCACTAAAGTTTATAGCCTTATACCTCTCAAGACTGAAGTATATTTTAAGGTTACACAATTGGGGCTGATTACAAATCATGGTTGCACTTGGAACCATGTTGGGTTACACATATTGAAACATCTTAACATTAAGAATCTTACAAGTGCTCTTTCTCAACAAGAGATCTCACATAAGATATGATACATGACTTACAAATATAAAAATGCACATATTTCATTTCAACAAGCAAAAAAATATGACACATGCATACTTCTCTTCATAATAAAAGGATACAAATGTTAGATGAGAAGTATGCTAAGGCTACCACTAATCTTTCCCTAATTTAGTGGTCAAATCACTTAGTAGGGAACTTTGGCTTTTCAAGAAAAAATAAGGAATACCTAGAAGTTTTAGCAGTTGTCCATCTATTTTCTTGACTGAGAACTTTATGGGTCTATAACATTTTCCCCTTTTGAGGTTCTTTCTATCAAAGAGTCACCATATCCTTTGCAGAGTAATAAATCTTCAAGAACATGGAGATTCTTCAAAGTTTTTTCTACTTCTGGGTCTTTCCACCAACAAAGTCACACAAATACTTTTACATATGCTGCTACAAAACTTTCTAGATATAATAATTTGACAATTTGAAACTAATTTTCAGATTACATAACCCTTAAGACTCTTTCCTCAAATGAACTTGGCTAGACTCTTCCCCAGCAGAGTCGCCAGTTTGTTGGTTCCTCCAACTGATGACTAAGATCATAACTCTAAAGATTTGCCTTCTCTTATCAACATGTATCTTAGATTAGTGGCCAATTGACAAGGATTACTCAATAAATGAGAAAATCCTCCTACTCTTCAGGCTCTCTGGGACCTAGGTGGGTAAACCTAGTAATACTTATGGATATCAACGAGTTTTAGACAAGTATTACAAAGCACTAGACAACTCTCAATATATGTAACCAGAATACACATAAATGCTTTTAGAATTGGCTCTATTTTGGATATATGTCATTAATACACCTTTGAGAGTGATTTTCATGATCTAACTCTACTTCTATTAATAAGAATGTAAAGATTATTTAAATAATGAATGTATTCAGAAAATGAATCAAGCCCTACATATATCAATGCTTATCCCAGGGCATGGAGTCAAACAAAAGAATGCAAACATAATTCCATTAGCAAAGACAATATAACCAATAGATCTTATTTTGTTAATGTCCATCATTAATAGATCTTCTCATGTTATCACAAAATTCTTCTTGCAGATCAAAGTTGTTCTCTCAACATCATTGCAAGTTGCTTAAAACAATTTAATCTGCCCCTAGAGGAATCAAACAACTAACATAAATCAGGAACACTGAGGAGATGAACTCAAGACATCTTTGATGCATTGCATTCAAATGAAGTAGAGTGTATAATCATGGAGACAACTCTATAACACTATATTCTAATTTCACAAACTGGTTACAATTTACCCATGAAATCACATATCTACAATCAACAAGTTCTATTCATGACTTTTAGATTCAACATTATTTCTATAGATAGAAAACTTAAGACAAAATTTCAGAACCCTTACAAATGAGAAGAAAAGAGAAAATCTAAAGAAGAAGGAAGCTCCAAATTTGCTTTGATGTTGCCACCTATCTTCTTTCCTAATATAATTTGTAAAATATTCTTTTCCCTCCACTCTCCTTAACTAAACATATCTTCCCTTTGTTATCTTTGATCTGCACTTTGCTTTTCTCTTTGTCAAAATATCCATTTTAAAAAAAACAACACTACAAGAGAGAACCCCACTAGCCAACTCACTCTATAATTGTAACTAAAAACCATTGATTTCTTTTACAACTAAAAGTGGTTTATTTGATTTTCTAAAAATTCCTCTGCCTTTTGGATCCTTATGGATGAAAAATACTTGCACAATGAAAGGGGAATCAAAGTATATTACACATTATTCTCATAATTATTTATCTAAAATCATTTCAGATAAATGAAAGTAACTTGCTCTGGTTTATTCTTTAGCAACTTTCCATTTTCACTTTCACGAAGTATCTTTGCAAAATATTTCACTCTTTGAGTAAAACATCAACCTGTGTAACGAAAAACCTACTTTATCTTTGGAATAATTATATTTTCCCTCTTTCTCCGTTTCTGCTATATACTTTTCACACAGGTGAAAATAAACACTCCTTAGTGATACTTTTTTCCCTTTTCCTGAAAAATCACCCATGTGCTTCTACTATTATTTTTCACTCATTTGACAAATTTTGTTGACATGTTTTGTGGGAATGTTTTCACCAATAGTGAAAATGTTCATTTTACTGTATTATTTGTGCATACTGATGTTTCAAAACCTCTTGCATCGATATATAATTTCCAAAATATTTAATAGTTGTTGCTTTGTAATTGGAATTCTATTCTCTGCAAATCTGGTTGTTTGAGTTGGGTGTGTTGCGAGGGCTTTTTTAATTAGGGTTGGCCTAGGACTAGTCTGTGTGGTGGTAGTTGGGTTGTAATGTCGTTGGAGCTCCAGGAAGAGGAGCTTCTTTCTGAGAACAACATTGAGATGGGTGGCGACATGGTCTGGGTGGAACCGCCCAAAATTGAAGATGGGTTTCTCTAGAACCCATGTGTTGTTACCTACCTGAAGGAAGGAGGTCTTTACCCTTACATGGAAGCCATAGAGGGAAGTGATGAGAATATTTCTATGCAGTTGGTGGATTCTTGGGAGGAACACAAGGTTATCATTAATGGTATAATCTTCAAAAGTAATGAAGAGGTTATTGCCCAAGCCACAAGGATTTCTATGGAGGGAAGGAAGTGGAAGAAGGTGTCTAAAAGAAGGGATGATACGAGTGTCAAAAGATTTTTCAAAAAGAAGAAGATTCTTGTTTAGTTCCGTGGTGAGTTCAAATAGGTTGACTTGCCTGATCCCTAGAATGAGGTATGTTTGATTATTATGAAGTACCTTACTTTAGAAGGTAGGTTTGGGACTTGTTACAACTATCACTTCCCTCTATTAAACCATTTCTGGTACAAGGAAGAAATATCATTTCCTTTTTTTCTGTTGCACTCGCTGGAAGCTTCTATGGTTGATGTGAGGGAAAAGAAAAGAACGAAGCAGAACTTATGCATTCTCCACCAAGGCCCCATCCTGCGTCTTTACAATTTCCACCATGCTTTGAGCCCTCCCAGAATTTTTACTTTGCAGGAAATTATTACCCCCACTGCTAATGATCCTAATGAGGCTGCGACTTCCTGGTCTCAACCTACCTCGTCCTCAAAAATGCCTACTACCGCGAAGAATAAGCCTAAGAATGCTCGCCAAGAAAAAGCTGGTTTGGGGGGAGAAGTTCAAATTAACATTGTCCGGGGGAGGATGAGGACGACAATGACAGTAGGAGGAGGTCCCATAGGATTGCATCCAACACTCGGGTTAAATAGAAGGCAGTTAGGAAGAGATATCTAGAGGCGGAAGATGAAGAGGGGGATTCAGAGGAGGAAGAAGGGAGGAGAAAAGGAAGTAGCAAAGAAAAAAGGAAAGGGAAAAAAATTAAAACTAAGGAGGACAACTTAGACAAAAGCAAAGGTAAAGAGTCCCAGACACAAAGGGAGGTGAGAAAAGCTAGGAGTCTTCCAAGATTTCGGCTAGTTTTAAACTGCCCACAGTTGATTTCTCCAAAAAGAACGTGTTGGGAGAACATATGACAAAGTCTCTACTCACCGCTACCTCGCCTTTAGGTCAACCGAAGGTTAATGCAGCTAAGCAGGAAACAAGGGGAATAAGGATGAGGGACCGAAGGTTTGCAATGAGGAGGTTAAGGCCGACCTGAATCATATGAAGGGGGATATTAAGTGGCTCCAAGACTTAATTCAAGATTTGGGATCCAAAAACGATTTTCAGGTGATGAAGAAGGAAATCAGGGAGCTGGGGGAGAGCTTCAACATAATTGCAGATTTCACAGTTAAAGTTATGCATTCTGCGGCTACGACTCTTCAGCTTCTTCACCTAGAGAATTCAAAGAATTCTGATAAGGAAAAGAATGATGGGAAGCTCTTCCATTTTCTTGTTGATGGCTGGCTGAAGTTGTTGCTCAATGGTGGGGGGAAAAACCCTAAGTGATCCTCCTTCGGTTCTTTTGATGTCTTTAGTTTCTTGCTGCTTCTGGTGGATGACTGGTTTGGGCCTATTTTTTATGGTGTTTTTTTTTTTAAATCTATGATGGTTGTAAAACTATTTTCTGGTTTTTTGCTAACGGTAAGACTTTGATGAACTTTACTGATGTTTACAAGCTGGTAACCAATTTCATTGTGAAGTTGGAGTCTATCAGTGATCACAGGCTGGTTACCAATTTCGTGGTGAAGTTGGGGCTTGTGATCACTAGTGTTTGGTTTTTTATTTTTAAGAAAGGGATAGGCTGAGGGCGTGTTGTTGTTGGTTTTGTGATGATAGTCTGGCACTTCTCATGCTGGATTTGGTTTCTATGTTTAGGTCAGCCCCCTAGTTTTGACTGCTTTTTTAATCAAAAACTATGAAAAAAAACCAATATCAATGCACATATTGCAATTGTTCAAATGTCTCTATGATGGCAACATACAGACATATGCTGTGCATAAAACCTTTCCATTGATACTATGATGGATTCCCATATCCTATTCCACAACTTCCATTAACGCACATGCTAAAAGAAGCTAGCAAAGATTGTCGATTTTGAGGTTACACCTGCACATTGCATTTGTGTGAGGGTTTTGAAGCCTTTTTAGCAAAACCATTTTCTGCCTATCCAGTGGCCACGATATCTCGTAAGACCACATTTATTGAGGCATTAAAACCAAACAATACGTGCCCCGTGTGTACTTTCACATTTTGCATACATCTCTGCCAGGGTGCTTCCAACACCAAAAAGCTCTAATGGAAATCCATCCTCTGTTCCACAGACTTCCTCCCATGATGTAGGCAATAAGAATGCTGGCATAGCCCTCGAGTAGATGAAACCCTTGCACTTCGCTGGCCGACATGGAAGAAAGATTTATTTCATGTATTCCATCAGCAGCTCTCAACAACTCCCTGGACGAAACCAAAGATTTCAACGGTCGAACACGCATACATGAAAACTACAAAAATAAAGATTTTTCATCCCTCACGGAGCAATTCCCCCTTCAACTCTTTTCAACTCGCAACTCGGTAAAGTTTCAAAATATTTCTCCTGACTTGTAACTCGTATGTTCGTTCAAAATAGAACCCGCTTTCTATGACCTCCCGATGGAAATACATTGCCCAATCAAACATTAAAGTGAGCCCCATTTGTGATATTTGCAATAAAATTTAAAATCATTTTAAAACAATGATTTTTAAAGAAAACCTTTAAATTTCCCTTTTCTTTTAGCTTTAGGGGATGGCCCCCGCTTAAACAGTTGAAAGCTTTAGTACTAAAACCTTGCATTTGCACGTTCTTTTGGTGAAATTTTTAAATCATAAAAATGATTTAAATATCCATTTTATTCACCTTCATTTGTCCATGCCAATCTTACATTCAAATTAATTAAAAAATTAAATTAATTTGAATTCTCCTTTATGCATCATAATCATTTAAATCATGAAAATTACTTAAACAATAAACACTCTCTAATATTAAAATAATCAACCCTAAGGCCTTATAATCTTGTGATGCATTTTGGGTCCCTTTGCGGGGCCAACCTATTTTTTTCGATCTGGTGGCACTTGACCCCCCCTCCCCCCTCCCNCCCCCCCCCCCCCCCCCCCCCCCCCCCCCCCCCCCCCCCACAAACTATTTGAAACCATTTTCACATGCATTTGGATAAAACAACGTGAAATATATGACCAATGAAGTTCAATTTTTGACTACTCTACATACTACTCTAAACAAGCAAATAACCTCTAACAGTGATCTAAAAAACTAACCAAACACTATCGTAAGACGATAGCAACCAACACACATGATGACTGATATGTTGCGACCCAAACTGTAAAACCATTTTGTATGACGTGACCAGAGGTGTGAGATATTAATGCACAAAGTAGGCCACTTAAACAATTTTGAAAATAAGCAGAATGCAAAATTTTGCTAATCCCTCAAATTAGGTGCTTCAAAAACAAGTCCAATCTGACTATGAAGGGTTGCAAACTGGTAAATGTGCTTAATGATAGAAAGTGAATATGTGCCCACATCCATTTCTCATAACATTCCACGAGCTTTCATATATTCACTTTCAAACTAGGTTGTTCAGACAAAATTTTCAAGAGTACCTATATGCCTTAGTAAAATTTTCAATATAACCACTTCAAATTCCAAAAGAATTTGAAGGTTCCAACACAATGTAAGGGACATGAAGAACTATTCGAACAAGGCTCACCGTGCCACAAGAGACCTTGTCAAATGCAATGAATATGTCAAACAATTATTGAAAATAGTTTGATTTTTACGACAATTTGAGTTGAAATACATCAATGTTTGCAATAGGCAATCTTTGTGCCAATTTGTTTTATTTAGAACTAAAATTTCACTTTAAAATATCATTTATGCGAATAAAGTATTTAGTTAAAAAATAAATTGAAGTAAGTAATGGAGCTAAACAATCATAAACTGTCAATATTTAAAGAAAGTTTTTTTTAATCCATTAACTTGTAAAGAAAATGAATTGAAGTAATTAAAGGAGCTATACAACCATAAACTGTCAGCATTTAAAGAAAGTTTATTTTTTAAAACAATCATAAACTATTAACATTCAAAGAAAGTTTTTTTAATCCATTAACTTTTAGCTAAAATATGGAATAGGATGTTATGTTGATTAATGGTAGTCAATGAGTGGCATGGTGGTATAAAAAATAAAAGTTTGCGCAAATTGAACTTGCCTTTAATGAGACTCATAACTACTATTTGAGTTGCTTGTAGCAAACAACCAATACAATGATCAAAATATATGTAAACAAATTGTCTCTAAAAAATAACTTGAAGGATGTGAGGCAAATGCTATTGGCAAGTGTGAAGCCAATCTCCACAAACTTTGTTTGCATCATTGCAATCTAGGACAAAATCGAAGCTTTGGAATAACACATGGACCTCCATCATCGAATAATTAAATATAAGCTCATATATAAATTTGCATATATGTAAAGCTTATAAAGAGTTAGAGTATTGAGTTTACAACCACCAATAGCATTTGTTATATGCATAGCCCATGTTCCAATCTGTGCCAAGTGCTACAAGTGCGGGGAAGAATTTTTAAATAACATATATTAGTCACTAATTAATAACACAAATTGACATTGAAAATATCATTGATTTTGATAACATCTCTCCTTTAGAGTTTCCTAGTGATATTATTGCCCCCAATAAGAGAGAAAAATGGAAGAATTTAAAATGAGATATTTAAGGCTCACCTAATTTCCAGTGACCTAATCATCCCCCTCAAATATTAATGCGACTACTTTATTGTCATAGATAATCTTTTGGGAGAATGTCAATTTGTAACTAGTAATGTTTAACCAAAATCAAAGATAAGAACTTTATTTATCTATGTACTAGGGCTTGTAGCTCATAGTCATAAGGACATGTCATGTTTTTTGAGCCCTTAAAAACCTTTTTAAAATATTGCAATCCTCATCTCAACTCTTTGATCTTGACGATGAGCTGCAAAGTCCTTAACACCTGCTAATAAAAAAGCCAAAATATTTTGCAAGTACCTCAATATTGTGAGAAAAAAACTATTTGGGAACAAGGAAAATGCCCTGCACACCCTACATTTGAATGTATCACAAGTTTCACCCCTTTGAGCAATACCATTTTGTAGTAAATATCATGCAACATATAGGTTCTCTATAGTTACAACATACAACAATTACAAACATTTGACTGCAAATAAAAATTGCTATATGAATGACTCCCATAAAAATAACAATTGCTTCAGACAATTATGAATGATTGCATATCTAATAGAGATATTCATGTGGCAACATAGATAAAGTACGTGCACTGCTTTGTAGAAAGACACATGAACTATTTTTAAGAATGTCACCTACCACACCATGTCATCTATTGTGTGTTGATAAAAATTAATAAGAAATTTGTAAAATTCAAAATGACCAACATTAGAAGATATGACAAAAATGCATCCCCTCTTTCAAAATTGATTGGATAGAACTATTTTTCCTTCATATTCAAATAGAAAAATAAAAAAAACATGCAAAAAAATAAGAGTTTTCAATCTGAAAAAGAAAAAGAAAAATAATGAAGTCTTATTCTCTTCTGAATTCAAAGGTCTTCTTTAAATGTTTAGATCCTTGTAAGGGGATGCATAGTTCATTTTAAGCCATCACTTATTTATTGAGAACTTTGTCGAATAAACACACTCATTTGCTAAATAGCATGTCAATTGACTTCATGTACTACACAAATGTATGCAAAAAATAAATCCATTTTTTTCTTAGTTGACACCCTCCCTCCTCCCCGTACCCCTCTCTTACTTTTCACCCTCTATCACTCCCTATCTCTCTATTTCTCCCTCTATCCCAATAGCAAACATAACATGAGCTTATTGCTTTAGTTATATTTGGATACTTGTAAGTGAATGAATAATTGCTTTGAATCTATCATTTATCTAGTAAGACCTTTGTTGCACAAATAACATCATTTCTCAAATGGTCTACCAATTGACTTCATGTACTACACAAATATAGACAAAAAAAATTGACTTGAAGTTTCTATGATTAACCTTTCAAAACTCTTTGGCGAAACTGTTACACACCAAAGTGTAATTACTAGTTTTACTACTTTTAATATAAAAAAGATATTCCCTTATAATTTATTCAATTATTAATATTATAATTTAATATCTAATAAATAAACATACTCCCTATTTTCCAAACCAAATTCGAGACGTAGATGCCATGTTCATATCTTGGATTAAATAACACAGTTATGACATGCCATGTTCACATCTTGCATTAAATAACAAAATTATGACATGTTACCAATAGAGTTACCAGTACAATTATTTGAGCCATGTGGAATCCACCCTGCTTTAAACATGTGAAATGCCAGCTATCTGACAACATGCTGACCAAACTGAACAACATGAATCCCTCCTTGGTGAGACCGCTCCATCAGAAATAACGTGTTCGCAAAGGCCCTCACACAATCCATTTTCCATGGAACTTTGGAATATTATAACTTTCACACAGTCGGCAACAATTATGACGTTAGCAAGCTTTATTGATGTATACACTTTTACCAACATTATTCTCATTATTTAGATTCTCTCTTTAAATGGAGCTAAGAAATTTGGGGAATGTGTAGCGACAATAACTTTACCTAGAATCCTCTACTTTATATCAATACTGATCTATTTCTGAATTGAATTGTGTAAAATTCAAAATTCATAAACCTAGCAATCCAATTCTCTATTTTATATCAATACTAATCTATTTTTGAATTGAATTGTGTAAAATTCTACATTTTAAAACCTAGCAATACAATTCTCTATTTTATATCATTACTAATCTATTTTTGGATTGAATTGTGTAAAATCCAACATTTTAAATCCTGGTAAACCATAATTGACATATAGAACTAAAGAAAACTACAGAGTACAGATGATATTCGACATATTGAACTAAAGAAAACTACAGAGTACAGATGATGTTCGACATATTGAACTAAAGAAAACTACAAGTACAGATGACATTCAATTTGAAATTGTGTAAGGAAAAAAACTTGCATAAATGTGAGGGCGGCTGCATTGAATACATAACTGACCAATGGGCCCAACTGTTGCACCATAAGGTGCTGTTACATTTTTTTTTTCTTTTTGATGAAGAATGTTAAATAATAAATGATTATGCTATTCTATAATGGAGGTAATTAGGATTGCATTGTTGAAACACTGCATTCAACAGGCATCTGGTCAAAACGTTTAGTATCAAGACAATAGTCATAGACAAGAAAATTCTTTCTTGCCCAAGTATAATCCAAATTCTGTGCATCTGTTAAGGACCAGGCATCTTCCTGATCCCACCAATTCTGTGATGTTGTGGAGACACAGTCCGGGAAGGGATCCTTCCACATGCACCCATCTGCTTCGAATTTCCTGTAGTAGGAGATGAAGGGAGCCTTTTTCCAATCAGTCTTCACCAATCCCCCCTGTGTTGCCCAATCATCTGCATTCCAAATACTTGAAAATATATACATTGGCTGCTCATTGGGGAAGCTATTACTACCAGTGTTTCTGTATACTCTCAATGGAACCGAATCTGCAAAAAATCTGAACAACATGCACAAATGAATGGAAGTTAGCTGAATTTCTAATGGCTATTATTAAAGAATGGACTCCTTGTGTCAGATCTTTCAAAATTAATGGACTTTTGAGATTTCTACATGTAACATTAACATTTTGCTTGCATTGTATACAAGATTGTCTTTATACTTACACAATCTGATGATTGTTCCAGAGTACAGAATATGTGTGGTAATCCATAGTGGGATCGAACCAGAGCATGTGTCTCTGTTCTCTGTTTCCACTGCCATTGACATATATATTGGTTTGCAGAATATATGGTTGCCCACTTGTGTTCCCCAAGAACTCGAAATCCAGCTCATCTCTTGTGAGAAAGTGCTTGGAAACCATCTGCAGGTCACAGGCAATGCAAGCACCACTAACTGTCAGCCATTAACACTAGTGACATACATAACCAGTTTGTAATTAAATGTTTATAGATTCCACAAAAGCTCTTAGACTGTGTGCTTCTTAGAGTTTTAAAAAACTGAAATTTCAATTTTGTAGTCCCATATATCAGCATTCCAGACCCACTTCTAAGTTCGGAACCATCATCAATTATTGAAATTCGGAGACCTAACTCTGGATCATCTTCAGGGGAGTTCTTTTTTTTTCCTTAGATATTTTCAAAGATATTCAATACTTTGACTTTTTTATTTGGATGATCCATCTTTTCACTAGCTGCAATTCATTCATCGGCCAATCCTTGAGCTGAAATCATTTCTTTAAATACCAATCTTTCAGAAGTCTAAGAAATTCTACCCAAAATCTAGGGGACAGGATAGTTTCTGGATATGGTGCATGATAAAAATCTCTATATTTGGATTTATTAAAATGGGTATCTGTTAATGAATCCTTCCAAATATATTAAAATGGGGTATCTGTTAATGAATCCTTGATGTGTTTATGAAGTTAATAATTTTTTATGGGTCTATTAGGGCATAAGTCTTGTTGGATGTGAAGTTCTAACATAATAAGAAATAAGAGGGGATCAATACCCTAAGCGAATTTGACAGAATAGAAGAGGCTCCAGCCTAAGACTCTACTATCGAATTGAATAGATAAAAAGCCTTTGTGAATAAAAAGTCTTAAAATTGTTTGCGTATCATGGCATTTGAACAAAAGAGAGTGATGAAGCTCTCACATAATAAGCAGTGACAACTCCTGCAGCATCTCCTCCAACCAGCTTCAGCTTCATGCTGAACCATCCAAATCGGTAACTGTGTTTCGACTGAAAACCAGAGCCTGCATATTTCAGTCACAATTGGGTAAATCAGCAAATATAACATAATCTTTGGAGAAAAGTGGATTCAACAAAGTTGTTTCCAGTTTGAAAAATCAAAACCTGTGAAAACTCATGTCATTGCTGGAACTTTGATACAGTAAAAAAAGAGATTAAAGAAATGCTCAAGTGAAATGGAACATACCTGATTTCTTATCCAGCATCAATTGCCAGATCTGCCCATCCTCGGATGTCTTAAAATGATCCCCTGCAAATGTTATCTGAAAATTGTCATCGAAAGCTTGACTAGCAGCTGATTGTGCGGTTATACTCCTCACTCCCCCAAATAACAGTAGTGCAAAAGCCAATGGGATCATGGCACCACACATTCCCATCTTAGCAGGCTTTCACCTATACTGCTATACACACCAAATAAGCTACAAGTCCCTTTATGTAAAGCATCAGGGCTTCCATTAGTAAAGCACAGTGTCCTGGCATTGTAAAATGTTAAAATTGGCTAAAATAAAAGTTCAAACATAATAAATAGTTTTCAAACTGGATAAAATACAGTGTGAAAATGAACTTCAAAGTTAGATTGGCTAGGCCAAAAAGAGTGCACAGGTCTTTCTCATATTTTTCTATTTTGTTGGGAAAGTTCAGCGTGAATGATGGATTGCCTGGTTGTCCAATACAATAAAACAAATCTTGCCAATCTGGCTAAACCCTGCTGGCCACTGCTGATTTCAGTTTCAGTTTAATTATTTGCGTATCCTATGTCAAGTCAATAACTATGATTGCCATGTCACGTCAATAATTATGATTCCCTCTAATGGGCATTTTTTAAAGCTTATTTTCGACCAAGGGTATCATGTATTTGCAGAGTAAAGTCAGAACTTAGAAAGTCGTGAAAGAATTGAATGGATCTCCTTTCCCTGTAAAAAGCAGATATTTATATATTACTATTAAGTTTAAAATAATTTGCACATGAACTTTTTACTGATACTAAAATAATAATATTAAAAATAGTAAAAGTTAAATAATTATATCAAATTTCAAATATATCAATATTAATATTAAAAATTATATTATTTATAGAGAAATATAAGTTAAGACTAAATAAGAGGAAAAAAGAAATGATTGTGCTTAGATTTAATAGATCTTTATATGATATTGAGGAATAAAGTTACAATAAATAAATAAGTCAACGAACAAATTAAATTTAGAAAAATAGTATTAACCATCCTAAATATAGGAGTTAGTCTTCTTCTCTTAGGTATTTCGAAGAACTTCATAAATTTACACTTAAAGAATGCCAGAATTAATAGAAAAGTGATGTTTTGAAATTGTAAAATTAACCTTGTCGTAAAGTTTAGGATTTCAAGAAAATGCTACATTGGAAAACTTGAGAATTTTGTAAAGTACATGAAAAGGCAACAAAAGTGTTATTAAGATTTGAGAAGTCGCAAGGTTAGTGAAAACACTATGTGACTTTGAGAGTTTTTTGCGAGGTCAAAGTATGTGATATTGCGAAGTATGTAAGTTCTAGAAGAGTTGAGCAATTTTATAAACAAAAATAGAAATAGACCAACAATTAAGCAATTAAGAAATAATAGAACATACACATACAAGTGGGCACTTAAAAATTGAATTTTGTGATTAGTTAGCCCTATTTCAAAAATTTCCAGGTTCTTGCCTTTACTCATGTTTCTGCAATTGTTCTACGTCTCTGGCCCTTAGTGTTTTGTCTTCGCCATGCAATTATGACTTAAACCCTAAACCCTCATGACTCTTTTCTAATTTGAAGTTACTTCTATAACTTAAATATATGTCTTTGAGTCGTGTCTTATGTCTCGGCGGGGCCATCTTTATTTCCCTAAGACTTGTCGTGATCTTGTTTTAATTTTTCCTACTTTGCCTAAGTCCTGACATGTTTTATCTTTACTTGGCCGAGGAATATTCTTTATCTAGTGCTGCTTGTTATCTCCCAATCTCCAGACGGTATGGAATATGCTCTTTTCATTCAAAGATTGCGCGCAGGCTGTAGATCTCGATCTTGATTGTGTGGTTGGCACTAGATCGCTGGACGAAGTCAAAATCAGCTCTTTTATTGGGAGATTCAACATAGATCATCGATCATGATCTAATCCCGTGGATGGCGCTAAGTCTCGTAATGTAACCCTGGTCAAGCAAAGCATTGGGAGATTTAGAGATACCTTTATCTCTGAATCTCCTGATTTAATCATGGTAGAGGCAGGGTTACTTTTTCTCTTTGGTCACTAGATCTCTGAATGGACTTGAGGTCCAGTTAATTGTTCCAAGATTACACATAGGTCATTGAACTTGTGGCTGGCGCTAAGTCTCCAAATGAAAGTCAGAGTCAAGTTTCTATTCAGCGATCTGGCGAGGGTCGTCGATCTTGTTATGTCATGGACTTGATCGTGTGGTCTGCGCTTGATCTCGTGATAGACCCTGGGGTTAAGAAATGTTCCAGCGACTTGGTGCGACCTTTATCTCTGAATCTCCATATCAACTCGAGTTAAGTCAAGGTTGGCTAAGTTTATTCAGTGACTCAGAGATGACCTTGTTGGTACGTGATCTCTAGATTTGACTCGAGTTAATGTTAAGTTTCCATGGTCAGGATTTTCCTTCAGTCATTGAATCTCCAGATTGGTGCTTGACTCAGGTAAAACTAAGGTGGGCCAGAAAAGTTTAAATCAGAACCGTATATGATGAGATAGATCGAAGGGATGGTGCTAGATCTCGTGATGGAACCAGAGTTTGTTAGATTTGATGAAGACAAATCCTCCCAAGATCACCTGCATGCAAGACTATCACAAACAGAAGCAAAGACAGAAGAGAAGAAGAAGAACATCTATGGCGGCCAAAAGGCCAGAGACTGGAAATCCATGATGACAGAAAAAGCTTCTATATTCAACAATGGAATTACAAATTACAATCTCCTTAAGAAATACAAAGCGGTGATTCCTTATAAAGGATACCGAAACCCTAAAAGGGAAACTTTAAGAAATAGAAACTTGCCTAAGTAAAACTTAAGCATATAGTAGATAGACTAATAATTAACTGATTATTAGCTATACTAGACTACTCTAACACCCCCCCTTAAGTGTAACTTAGGGAGAAGCAAAACAACTAAACTACTGTAGAAAGCAGGAAAGATGGGTCCCGGCAACTAGGCCTGATCAGGTACCCAAAACAAGAAAGAAAACTAGATGAAGGAAATTGAGCCTTCAATCTAGGGAAAAGATGTCCCAAAGAAAGGAACAAGAATGAGCAAGAAGTATCTCCGAAGCATGAAGCTGAAAACTCTGTCAGAAGAGATTGCTAGAACCCCCACTGAAGTGCATGACCAGGTAGAGAAGACAATGTCTGAAGAGCTGATCAATCGAACTAGGAAGTAATAGAACCAACAGGTGAACCCCCCCATAATGCTGAACTGGGAGAGGTGACAGGAACACTGAAATGCAAAGCCAGAAACATCTGCAGAAGAAGAACCAGGAACACCAACAGTGCAACATAAGTATAAACACAAGATAAAGGGCGGTGTCATCGACACACATTATGGGCTAATGTCATGGAAGGTACACTCACTTGACAAAGGTGGATGCACCTAAAATGGCATAAGCATCATAACCCCCCATGGCACTTTATAACAAAGTGCAAGTACAAAAACCATACAAGGTGTACAAGATCCCAGAAATGCAGAAGTAGGCACTTTATCTCAGTGCGTTTACAGAAAAAAAATGCATCAGAAGAGCATACAAGCTCAAAATTCAGAAAGAAGAGTGAACTATGAAATCAGAAGAAGAGATCCCAGGACCTGTAGAACCAAGCAATCCACCAGAGGGCATAAACTGCCAAACGCGGAGGAGAGAAAACCTAGAGCGGAATCTAGAAAAAAGAACCCTGCAACTAAATAGTACATGGAACCATCTTTCTGACAATATCTCGTTTGCCAAAAACGGAGTCCGAATGAGCCAGATATGACTCCCAGAAGGAAAAAAAATATATCAGACTTCAACAGAAAAAACACTATTGAAATAGCAGAACCCAAAATCCTAATCACTATAGTCGGAAAGAGCTCGGAAATAGCTTTCCGACGATATAAAGAAGTTCAAAAAAGACCTCCGTATGCTCCATATAGAGCGAAAACAGTGAGAAGGCCCCAAAATGCCCTAAAAGGCAGAAAATAAGCCCCAGGGGCTAAAAAAAATAGGCCCCTGGGCGCATGGCGCACCCAGGGGGCCAAAACCGGAGTCCGCGGTCATTAATATGACCAGCCGCTAGAAGTAAAGCCCGCAGGGGCCAACACAAGGGCACCACTGGAGGCGGGTCGGGCGGAGCGGCACAAACAGTGGCGGCGCAGAGAGTGAAGCCGGCGGAGCGGCGCCTTTGAAACAGTAAGCCGGGAGCGTGGGGGCCGCTGAGGGCGGTGGGCGGCGGCGGGGG
>MU225425.1:2183734-2197448 GCA_018584345.1 Thuja plicata
AGACTGGAAATCCATGATGACAGAAAAAGCTTCTATATTCAACAATGGAATTACAAATTACAATCTCCTTAAGAAATACAAAGCGGTGATTCCTTATAAAGGATACCGAAACCCTAAAAGGGAAACTCTAAGAAATAGAAACTTGCCTAAGTAAAACTTAAGCATAGAGTAGATAGACTAATAATTAACTGATTATTAGCTATACTAGAGAGTTAAAAAAAGTATTCAATGATTCAGAGATACATTTATCTCTAAATGTCAAGATTTGATCAGGGTCAAGAAATGTTACTCAAGGTCAACGATGGAGTTTGTATGGAAAGAATATGGGTCGTTGATCAAGTTAGTGATCTAGGGCTTGTGCTGAATTGCTAGATGGGGTCAAGGTCAACGTTCTTATTCAGAGATCTAGCGATAACCGTTGATGCAGTTTTGATCTCGTGGCCTACGTGTGATCTCTAGATCTAACCATGAGTCAAGAAATTATTCAGCGACTTAGAGACTACCTTATCTCTGAATCTCTAGATCTAATCATGGTTAATCCAGGTCAGGTCAAGTTTATTGCGATATTCAGAGATAAAGGGGAAATGACTGCTTAGACTTAGGGCTAGTTAAGCAGTAAAGGTACATATGCGAGACAAATCAACGGTCAGCGCTAAGGCTCATGAACAAAGTTGCGCAAGATCTATCATTAAGGAATTGCGCCTAGATGTCGCGTGGCAGTTTGGTGGCTCCGATCAGTGACAAGGTAATGACGTTAAAGAATAGTCAGGTCAGATTTCATTCAATGGTGAGCGTAAAGCCTTGAAGTGGAGATGCAGTTAGATTAATCATCAAGGCGTTGCGCCTGGCGGCCACGTGTCTTATCTAGGAAATGGGACCTGGAGTTTTGAGGCTGAGGGTAAGATAAAGGTCAGGTAAGTTTGTGAAGATCGTGTGGCTGGCGTAAGGCCTTAAATATAAAGTGTTCAATAGATAATGCTTAAGGCATTGTGCCATGCAGACACTTGGCAAGATATGATCAGGGCCCGGGTAACTTAGAGTTGATCCATGTGTGCATTTTAAAGTTGGATAAAGTCTTGATCTCAGCTGTTGATGAGGATTTTGCGCCAGGGAAATAGCTGTTGAAACAGTCTTTCAAATATTTAAATATTTCCTTCAGGGTTTTAGAGTTGTGGACCTTGTCGTGTACTGCAGAGCAATAACTGTTAAAATCTAATCTTGAGGATTGTGTCTACGTATTTTAGGATGGTGTCTGGATGAGGATTGGGTAGATCAGTGTTGCATTTATGAGGAGAAGCGACAAATGGGGTTTCTGGTAAATACTTGCAGATCTATCAAACCTTATTTTTGGCTCTTGTCTTCTCTACCTTAAATGTAGACACTATTTTCCATCATCCCTAGGGATTTGTAGTTTCCTGTCAGGGCATGGTCAACATGAAGTATGGAGGAGGTTTTCAGCTTGGCGAGAAGGACTATTTTGGGGATCAGAAAGTTGAATCAGATCAAATCTTTTCTTGATCTTTTGGAGAAAGATCAATCAGTTGTTTGGCTTGATAAAAGGAGGTTGCAGTGCATCAGATAGATGAAGAAGGACATGTGTCAGAGGGTCAGCGTCTTTAGGGTTCTCCTTCTTCTATATAATTAAGCTCTTCTTTTCTCTGTTGTAAGGGTTCGAAAGTCTTGGACCCCAAGTGTTGTTTCCAAGCTTTAGTCTCAGGGGATATAGCAGACTGTATCATATTGTATTTAGATAAAATAGAAAGTTCTTGTATCTTTTGCATATTATTGAAGTGGTATGTTTTAGATCATATTAGAACATGTACATGATTCATCATAATTAATGTAATTATTCCAGTTTCAAGTCTCTCCTTGGTGTCAATCTTGTGAGTTTTGGATTTCCTGATTCACTGCATAGGGTTACCTATGTATATGTTTCATTCCATAGTTTTTGATCTAGGATAAAATGAAACATACTTTGGATAGGGCATAGACTCATTTGAATTGTCTATAGAAGGATCTTATAAGTAGTGGTTGGCCTGGATTGATTGTGTTTATGGTTTTGATTCTTTGACAGTGGTTGGTTCATGTTTTTTGTATTTGCATTTGAGATATGCCCAATAGATAAGGCACTGATCAAGGATTAGTAAATTTTGTTGAGATACATGTTTGATGGGCTTTGGGCTATATTCTGCAACTTTACACATCAAAAACATATCCAAGTTCCCTACTATTTGTGTTTTTTGTTTGTTGTCCCATATGATAATAGAGAGTCAATGAGTGTCTGGTTAGCACTTAGCACTTATCATAATCTATTGTTGAATCCAGAGTAAGTAAGGAGTTGTAAAAGTTATATCAATCTGGATTAGGTGCACTCACCTTGGTTTTGTAGAGCCAGAAGTGTAGAGGGAAGTCTTGTCCCTATAGTTGGTCCAATTACCTTGCAGAGCTCTCATACTTGGGGCTAACTACTCCTAACATAAGTATCAAGGTATATTGGTAGCTTTAAGTAGCATAAACATTTTCAAACACCAACAAAATGGCGACTCTACTAGGGAAGAATAGAAAGGTCTTTAACATTATCAGGGAAACTATGGTACAAATAAACTAAATCATTTTTTTTGAGTTAGCCCATCCGAGTCACCAACAAAATGGTGACTCTACTAGGGATATAAAATTAAGTTACCATAAATAATGCAGGTTTTTCAAGTTGAGCTAGACTCCTGACATGTTTGTTTATAAATTAATCCTAGAGTCTGATTATAGAGTCATGGTTTTCAAAGTTATATTCCTCATGTTTATAAGAGTGAGTCTATTCCACTTGTCTATCATTGCATATTGTTTGAAAGTCCTAGTTCTGAAAGTAATACAAATACTATCTCACATGTGGTGAGTGGCGACTCCGAGTTCTCTGATTTGTACTTTGAGTTCTCTGATTTGTACCGGTGTGCATGTTGAAGAAAATAATACAAAGAAGAGGTGGACTTTCACTGATAGAGGTAGTAGATATTTGGACTCCTGTGACTATAAGAATAGTCTAGACAGGAATCATATGAGACCCTATATAGAGTGTGTTGTAAGGTGGTTGATTTAAAGAAGGATAGACTTGGGAAATGCTACTCAACTGTGTTAAAATGTTTCCTCTACAAGGAGGTGGCGACTCTACAAAAGTGTTGAAGGTGATTTGGAGGTGACGTTAGATTAGTATCTTGCAGCAACTACATCACATCCAGGTATTTTTTTTTCACTGAATGATCCTTGTTCTTTAAAAATATGTTCTTAATTTTTTCCCTATTAAGTGGTCAGCACTAGTTGAAAGGGAAGAGAGAGGCAGTTTGTAATTATCCTTCCTACTAAGATGTCACAAATGTACAAGAAAGGTAGGTTGTAAGGGGCCATCAATTTCAATGGTTTCCTGGGTTACACACATCCTATTCCATCAGATGTCATAAACCACTTACCTAGGTTTGGTGGTTTAAGAGAGGAATTAGCTGAGAAACATTTAGATAATTTCAATATTTTGATAAATCATTATGAGGTTGATCATGAGGACATTATTATGAATTTATTTGCCCAATCTTTAATAGATGATGCAAGAGATTGGTTCTCATTTTTTCTGCCTCAATCTATCAACTCATGGGAAGAATTGCAAATAGAATTCATTGAACAGTTCAAAGAACGTGTGAATGAGTATGACTTGATCACTGATCTTTTTAAGGTGCATATTTGAGATGAGGAGTTTGTGCCTACATTTAATCTCAGATTTAGAAGAACATTGAAGAGAATTCTTGAGAAATGTAGACCTCATGATGCAATGGATTTGGTTGTTTATTTAGGTACATTTGGCCAAAAAATGAGCTACTTGTTGAGAGATAAGGAGCCTCAGACTTTGTATCAAACTTTTATGGCACCACTAGATATTGAGAATAATTTGTTAGCACTTGCAAATTTTTTCTTGGTTCCATGTCTTCTTTCCATGTCTGTGTAATTGTTCTTATGATCTATGGCTTGAAACCCTAAGTCTCTATGAGAAAGTCTTCTTTAAGTATTGAAAAACCTGTTGTTTATTGTCATTTCCTTACCATTAAACCCTAAATTCAAAATTTCTAGTTTTTGGTAAGAAAAACCCTAAACCCTTCTTGGAAGGTTCTATTTCTTCATTACTTTTCAAGCCACTTAAGTCTCATAAAATCCCATGTGTGCTTTATCTATTTAAGTCTATCTCATGATCTCGCAGTTGAGACTGAATATTCTTTCCTATATAGCGATTCAGCGTGGGCTTGTATCTCCTAATCTCCAAACAAAGTGAAATATTCTCTTTTATTTTTGAGATCAAGCGCAAGCCGTCGATGTCTTTTTTATCCTATAGATGGTGCGTGATCTTGAAGTAAACCATGAGTTAAGAAAAGTATTTGGATATTCAACATGACAATGTATCTCGTGATCTCGCAATAATGACCAGAGCCAAGACTTGGTTAAGTTTTCCCTTTAGTCACGAGATCTCCAAAAGGACTCAGGGTTAAGTAAAATTTCTTGAGATTAAATGAGGGTCATTGATGCAGATCAGGATCTAGGGCTGGTGCGTGATCTCAGAAGGAAATGAGAAAGTACTGAAAGATTCAGAGATTCAACACAGGCCATCAATCTGGATAGAGATGTGCAATTGGCGCGTGATCACTGGATAAAGATGAGGTCAGCTCAAACATTGGGAGATTCAACAAGGGTTGTTGATTGAGTTTCCATTCTAATACGATCGTAGGGTTTTCACCAGAACTCTGAATAGACTCTGAGGTTAAGAAATGATTTAGAGACTTCAAGACTCAGTTATTTCGTAATCTCCAGATAAACCTAAGGTAAAGCTAAAGTCAAGTCAGGTTTACTTTGAGATCCAACACTGATCGTTGATGTATGTTAAGATTAAGAATCTGCACAAAATCTCTAGATGACTTAAATAAAGTACAACAAGTTTCAACGATCAAGCGCAGACAGTTGATGCTAATTTGATCTAGCAACTGGCATGTAATATTTGAATTTAACTCAAGTCAAGAAGAGTATTCAGCGATCTGGAGACTTAGTTGTTGCATGATCTTTGAATGGACCCAGGTTCAAGTGCAGTTAGGTCAAGGACAAGTCATTTTTTCCAATGAAGGATCTGAAGTGTAAATCAAGATCAAAAACTAGGGTTTGCGCTAAGTCTTAGAATAAACCATGAGTCTCGAAAAGTATTTAGCAACTCGGAGATTTCTTTGCTCGCTGAATCTCTAGATGAACTTGGGTCAAGATCAAATTCAAGTTGAGTTTTCTGAAGTGAGATCATGGATGTTCAATGAAATTAGAATCTATAGCTTGCACGTGATCTCTAGATTTGACTAGAGTTAGTAAAATCATCTGGCGACTTGGAGATAAGAGGAAATTGGCTGACCAGTGTTCAAGGCTAGTTCAAGGCAGGTTAAGGGCCAAAGTTAGAGATAAAGTAAAGATCAGACAATTTCAGTTTGATTGTGTGGTTGGCATCAAGCCTTAAAGATAAAGTGCTCAATATCTAATGATCAAGGCATTGTGCCAAGCTGCCACCTGTCCAAGGAGGTCATTAGAAGGCCCACATAACCTAAAAAGAGATCTACGACTGAGTTTTAAAAGAGAGAAAGGTCTTGATCTTGGTCATTGATACTAAAGCCCGCACCACCTGTGACCATTTAACCACTTTTCAAATATTTAAATCTCTATCTTAGGGTTTTTAAGCGGTGGATCATGTCTTATTATAGAGCATTAATTGATAGAATTTGATCTTTGTGGTTTTTCTTGTACACTTGTTGGGTGCTGAAAGAATGAATGTTGGGTGGCTTTGAATGCACTTGAATAGAGAATGTTATTTTAAGGCCCAAGATAGTTTATTAATCAAGTTTTATCCCTGTCTCTATTCTTTCCCATTAATGACTGGTCTTTTCTAGAATTGTAGAGGCCGAGATCATATTTTATTCTTGAAGGGCTGAGATTTTTGATATTTTGTAGATCTAAAGAGCCAAGATTTTATCAGGGTATTAAATGCAAAAAAGACATTTCCATTCTTATTCTTTTTGTAGGGTTTTTTCTCCAAGGATGGATGGCGGCTGAATCAAATTATATTACACATGAATATTATAAGATTGAGCCCAACTTGTTGATCACAGAAATTGTTTGTTATTGAAATATATTTTTTATTTTTGTCAAGTATAGATTAAGTTTTATCCCTAACCCTAAATGATCTGAAGCTTTTTGCAGTCCCTGGATTATAGAAGGACTTCCAAGATCATTTAGTAGAGGCTGGGAAAATTTTGGGGCAAGTAATACATGCATTAAGCTATTTACTATTTCTAGTTAGTATAGAAGATGTATATCTAGAGAGTATCATAAGAATAAGAAAGTTGCAGACCTTTTTCATTTATTGAAGTGGCATGTGTTTTGAAGCACTTTGGGATTGAAGCTGGATTCTCTATACTCAATACAGTATTTCAAATTTAAGTCTCTCCTTAGTGCTTGCCTTTTGAGTTTTGAATCTTCCGGTTCACTGCATAAAACTTCTTTATGTATATGTTTTAGTCCATAGTTTTGATCAAGGATCAAATTAAAAGCTTCTTTGGATAAGACATAAACTCTTTGGGTTTGTATACATAAGGATCTTATAAGAAGTGTTTGGTTTGATTTATCTGTATTTATGGTTTTGAATCCTTGACAATAATTAGTTTCTTTGTCCTATATTTGAACTAAAAACATTGCCCAATGGATAAAGCACTGATCAGTGATCAATATTTTCTATTTTGATACATATCTTAATACACTTGGCTATACTCCGCCCTATCAAAAACATCAAAACAATTTGAGTCTCTTTAAGTTTTGTGGTTATTGTTTGTAGTCCTGCATGGTAGAGAAGAGTCACTGAGTGAGTGGTTATCATTTCATACTTTCTTGCCATTAATATGTTGTAATCATCCAGAGTTATAGTGAGTTGTGAAAGTTAAATCTTTATTTGGATTAGGTGCACCCGCCTTGGTTTTGCATAGCCAAAAGAGTAGAGGAAAA
Source organism: Thuja plicata (assembly GCA_018584345.1). Classification (NCBI taxonomy): domain Eukaryota; kingdom Viridiplantae; phylum Streptophyta; class Pinopsida; order Cupressales; family Cupressaceae; genus Thuja; species Thuja plicata. Next base: position 2,190,791 of record MU225425.1, read on the forward strand.
TCTTGTCCTATAGTTGGTCCAGTTAGCTTGCAAAGCTCTCATACTTGGAATTAACCATTCCTAATATTAGTCTTAGGGTATATTGGTTACTTTTACAATGTAACAGTTTTAAACCCCAAAAAAATGGCGACCCTACTGGAGAGTCATTTATAGAGTCATGGTTTTCAAAGAGACATTCATCATAATTATAAGAGTGAGTCTTTTCTTCTTGTTTTTCATTTCAAAGTGTCTGAAAGTCCTATTTCTAAAAGTAATACAAATACTATCTCACATGTGGTGAGTGGCGACTCTGAGTTCTCTGATTTGCACTAGTATGCATGTTTGAAGAAAGACTACAAAGAAGAGGTGGACTTCTAGTGAAGAGGCAACAGATAATAGGACTCTTGTGACTTGTAGCATAGTCAAGAGAGGAATCATTAAGAGATCCTATATTGGGAAGTGTTGTATGTTATTGATTTGAAGAAGGTCAGAGTTGGGAAAGAGATCTCAACTAATTCATCTTTTCGTCTGCAAAGAGGTGGTGACTCTACCAAGTTTTTAAAGTGATTTAGAGGTTACTTCAGATCAAATAGTTTGCAGTATCTTCATCATATTCCATTTATTTTTATTTTTATTGGATAAATTATTTTGTTCCATTACAATTAGTTATACATATTTTCCCTATTAAGTGGTCAACACTAATTAAGAGCGAAGAGAGAGGTAATTTGTAACTTATCCTACCTAATAAGATGTCACAAACAAATAGAAGTGGATTGTACATGGCTATAAATTTCAGTGGTATCCCTGGATACCTAAATCTTATCCCATTAGGAATCATGGGTTGCTTGCCTAGGTTCAGTGGTATAGGTGAACAATCGACTGATACACATTTACATGAGTATTTCCATTTGATGCATCATTGTGACATCAGACATGAGGATGTATGGATGAATTTTTTTGCTAAGTCTATAGTTGAAGATGCTAGGGAATGGTTTAGAGGATTACCTCATGGTTCACTAGGATCTCTGAATTAACTAGTGGATTATTTCAGGAGGAGGTATAGTGACATAGGGGACATTGTTTCTTCTATTACATCTAGATCTGAGGAGCCTATGCCAGATTCAAATTTTGATGAGGATCAAATGTTGCAAAAACAAGTTATTTTTCTTCTATGGAGAGCGATGATAAGAAAAGTGGGAGAATATGCAGTTATATTTTATAGAAGGTTCTCTTCTAAAATAAGGGATTGTCATCTTCCTTTTCATCCTCAGGAAGAGGTCTGGGTTAATCTATTTTTGGAACTTTGTTTTCCTGAATCAATTTATTGGCTAGCCTATGTCAGGGAAGAAAATTTTGAGTTCACTAAGAAGTGGATGAAGGATACTGAAGATCCAAAATCTAAGTATATTGAACATAAGATAGATCAATCCATCAAAAGGAATTGCATAAGATATTTAAGGAATAATGTAGGAAGGATAAAGGATGAATCAACACTTGACTTTTATAAAAAAAATTCTAATGCATATGATGAATTTCCTAAGGGATATGTTCATCTTCCAATGTTTACATATGCTAGTTTGTTTTTGGAACTTTTATCCCCTGATTCAATTCATTTTTCAGCTTCCACAAGAAAAAAATATCTTAAGACTCCCAACAGTAGTGGAATAAGGCACTCCTTTCATATTTTCTATTTCTTCTTGTGTCTTAGGACACAACTTCGAGGATAATTTGTAATTATAATTGAAAGAAACTTGGTGACTGCTTTGGCATTATTCATGTGAAACATGTCCAAAAACTTGTCAATATAATTTTCTTGTGACAATTTTGATTTTGTAAGATGTTGGTTTTGTGTTGAAAATGATCACACAAGCAAGACTTTAGACATAATGTTTTGTAGATCCAAGATTAATCAGACATAATAACAACCCTATGGATGGAAAGGACAATACCGTTGAGTCCCCACTTGGATAAAATCCATCTGCACTTATTCAACGCGGATAGCTTAGAAGTTTGGTAGCACTAGCTCCCCTCCACGACACACACTTCATGGGCATACCAAACTTCAGAATCCAAGGGACACCGTTTCCCGAGCAATTGCTATCTCTACGACGAACTGCAAGTCTGTAGGGCATCTTAGTTGGTCTCCGACCTTCCGTATCAGCAAGTAGATGGTTTTTTGGCAACTACAAACATTAATGGTTCTTTAGTAAGGGCATTCATTCATGTGGCTATACTCAAACAATATTCTTAATTAAGGGGGCTCTCCCAGTCCTTTCAAAACAAGAGGTTTTACGTCTTGCAATGAAGGATTTAACACATCAGAAAGATACTAAAGGAGTTTTTTTCTTGCATAACGAATTCACACCTATTGATTGTGATATTAATCAAAACCACATTTTTATATAGCGATTTAGAAGAGCTTGGCTTTAGCTTGTTACTGCTTGGGTGGTCCTTTGGTGTGAGTACCTCTTTTTCCACCAAAGGTTTCCCTCTAAAAATAAAAATCGAGCATCGTTAACATTTTTCTTTTGCACCAATGACCACAAGAGCTAGTGGGAGAGGATAGTGTATGTTAACAGTGGGACCACTCTACAGATGCACAAGCGTGTCAGATACAAAAGAAAATTTTTCAGTTATTAAACTCCAATTCAAGTGTGTATGACAGGCGCATAGTTCCTTTTAAGAGCCCCAAATCAAAGTGTTCCTAAGCTGGATCAAGCAAAAAAAGACAAGAAATAATAGAAGATGAATTTCTCTCTATTTTGGATTTGCCTTATGTTTCAAGCCCTCCCCTCCTGCAAGCAAACTATTAAAGCAATCGGGTCTTTGACATGTGTATTTTCCTTTTGAAGAGTCAAATGCTGAAACAACAAGGTTAGTAACACATGCTGAATCCTGGAATTTGACTAAGTCAATTGTGAAATAATAGAAAATCCCCCCAAAAAATATAAAATAAAATAAATGACGAAGCCTCGGCCGTACGGACTAGACCGAGGGATTCTGTTGGTTGTCTGCAAGTGATCATCGGGCTGTAAGTTCACGTCAGGTTCACCAAAATGTATGGGGTCAAAGAAAAAACTAATAATCAACAAAAATTCCCACAAACAACAAAAATGAAACTTAATCTATTGGAAATCAAATAAGCAATTATGCGCAAACCAATAGTTAATCCAAGCCTCTGTTGCTTCTCTCTTCTCCTTCTGAAATGTTTTTTGATGGTGCTTAGTGTTGATATTGTCAACGTTTATGACTTTGGAGATTCAAGAATATGATAAAAATGATTGATACTATGATCACAATTCACTGGGAAAACCTACAGAATAGATGTCTTCTCAAAAACCACGATCCTTCAAAATGGGTTTGAAGAGGGTTTATCTAGAGATTTAAGACTGATCGACAATTAAGATTGATCTGTGAAAGAAGATTGAATGGACGAGATAATTAGAGATGGAGTGAGGAAGAATACATTCTATTTTTTAATAGAAAAAGAAAGAAGATAATATAAATTAATTTGGAGAAAATCAGTTTCCAAAAAGCAATTGATTTTTTTGATTAAAAGAATGATTTTCAATTTCCAATTTTGAGGATAAACAAATGATTTTATTGATTTAAAGCTCTTTTTTAGTTTTCAGAATTCTTTTATTGATTAAAAGCTCTTTTTGATTTTTAGAATTCTTAATTCCTCATAAAATTGTTTTTCTCTATTTTTTGGAGTTTTAGAATTAAATTGAATTAAAAATTCAATTTTAGAAGAAAGCGGAGTTAATTCTAAATTAAATGAAATTAAATAGAAATTAGTTAGAAATGAAATGAAATTAATTTTGGGTTATTAATTTAATTGAAAAGGAATAATTAGCTAATTTAAATAATTATTGATAATTATTTAAACTATGAAAATTTAGAAATTAAATTTTAATTAACTCATAGAGACCAATTAATTAAGGTGAAATTAATTAAATAAGATTAATTATTTAATTAATATTAAGAAATGATTAAGTGATGAAAAAGATTAGGATATAGAAAAATTAAGATGATTACTTAAACAATTAAAGAACTATTTAATTAATAGAGGAATAATTAGTAGTTAAATGCGAACTCACAAGTCTGTCCATTTTTGGGTGTCTACAATATCATTGCTTTGTAGTGGGCATGCACGTGTGGAGATGCTTCATGGGTGAAGTGGTGAGAGACATGGCCCTTGCAACACGTATCCCATCTTCCTCACAAGTTAGGATGGAGTTACAACGGGACCCTGGGTGCCACAAGGACTAGTTTGAGCCCATAGGAATGGAGATATAGTTGATAAACGAGGGGTGAGATCGACTACAACAAGAGTTAGCAGAGAGTCAGTGCGAGCTCCTTAAGCTACGAGGGGTGATTCAAAGGATGTGTATCTCTAGGATTCATTCTCGATCCACATCATCCCATAGACCACCATCCAGTGTACGACTTTCATCTTCTCACTGCGGACTTGAGGCTTCAGGGATTCACCATCTCATGGATGAGAACTGATTTGTATTGTGTTATTATATATCACGATATGGAATATTTTGAAACAATATATGTTTATGTATGGACTATATATGTTATGGTTTTTTATGTTTTATGTATATTTCCATGTTTAATTTCCTTTATTGTTTACATAAAGATTAAATGGATATACATATTTACTAAACATACATGATTGAATAAGGGAATACATACTTAAGTAGATAGATGAACATGTAATAAAGTTAAATGTTTAACCAAATACTAATATATCTAGAACATTAAGCATGTAGAAGTGAGTTAATATTTTGTAAGTAACACCCTAATCATAGTGATTAACATATTACTAACTTACTCAAGACCAAAATAAAATAAATTTTTGTCACGAATGAAGGTATTTATGAAAACACTAAGGAAATAATGTCCCAAAACTATTAACATAAATTCTTAACACCTGAAATGAAAAAAGAAACATGGTACGTAAAATACGACACAAATTAAGCATAGTATCAACACAAATGCATAGCATTTATAGGGTCCTTAATAGGTGTTCCCTCCATATCATCTATTTCATATGCGCTAGAACCATAAACTTGTGTTATAATGAATGGGCCAAGACAATTAGGATCGTTCAATCACTTTATGGTTGTATTGTCTTTGTTGGGATTTGTTATATGCCTAGATATGCTCAAGGGAATTGACACGTTGTTCATATAACATCTCAAACTCTTGCAAGCGTTATACACATATAGTGTCATTATTCATAATACCATTAAAGAAAAATCGTAAGGACAGAATTTCCAACTCAAGAGGTGTAATGACTTATGCACCATAAACTAAATTATATGGAGTTGTTCCTATTGCAATACAGTTACTTTTTCTATAAGCCCATAAAGCATATGTTAGTTGAGTATGACAATCCTTAGCATGTTTGTTAATAGTTTTGCGAAGAATTTGTTTGATAATTTTATTCGAAGCTTCAAATTGTCCATTATATTGGGGATAATAATAAGTGGAGAATTTTTGTTTGATACAATATTTGTCCAAAAACTTGGTTACTTCCTTATTTTTGAAAGGAGTGCCATTGTATGATATTATTGTAAATAGAATACCAAATCAAGCAATGATATTTTCTAAGATGAAGTTACAAAACACATCGGCAGTGGTGGTCCTTAGTGACACCGCTTCTACCCACTTAGTGAATTAATCTGTGGTAGTTATAATATAAGTATTCCCTTAAGAGAAGGGAGGGGATATTTTATAAATAAGATCAAGCCCCACAAGACTAAAAGTCCATGATGCTACCTAAGATCGGAGTTCATGTTACCAATTTTTGGTACCAAGGCTTGGCAGAATTCTACCTGCAAAGGTAATTTTCCGAAAAGGCTTGGCGGAATTCTACCTGCAAAGGTAATTTTTTGCAAAGGCAAAAAGAGAAGGATTTTTACATGTTGTGGGTTTCGCACCTCTCAGGTGATTTTCTGAAAAGTGGAATTTTGACTTGTGCGGGTTTCGCACCTCTCAAGAGATTTTTTGCAAAGGCGGAAAAGAAGAACGCTGTGGTGGACCCCACAATGGGTTTTCGAAGCACTTTTTCAATTTTCTGAAACCAAAAAAGACTTAAGGCAGAGAATTGAATTTCTGATTCTTCGTGGCGGATTTCTACCTGCGAAGGTGATTTTCCGCAAAGGCAAAAAGAGAAGATTTTTCACATGTTGTGGAGTTCGCACCCATAGAGAGATTTTCCGCAAGCAAGGAAATGCACCCTGTTTCTATTTTTCCGCAAGTCCACGGAACATGGAAGAGAAGGAGCTCGCGGGTATGCGATGAGCTATATAAAGGGTTGCATCGCATAGTCGCACAAGCAGTTTTCAAGGTTCATAAAGGTATGCGACCGAGCGACCAAAGGAATTGTTCAACGCATCGCTCACTCGCTGTTGTTTTCAGGTGATAGGAAATCAGCTCGCGGGTGTGCGACGAATTAAAGGAAGAAGCTCATCGCGTAGTCGCCGATCAACTCAGATGAAAGAAAATCAGCTCGCGAGTATGCGATGAGCAAAGAACATAGGACATCGCTCAGTCGCCAGTCAATAAAGGTGATCAAGAAATAGCTCGCGAGTTGGCGACTAAGGAAAGAGCATACATTGTCGCGCGCTCACAGTCAGGGGTAAGGTAAGATTTTGAGGCTCGC
>MU225425.1:2211817-2243101 GCA_018584345.1 Thuja plicata
CCCCTCTTTGAATTGATGTGCGAGCAGTGCATTGATTCAAAGAAAGTTTTTGATTTTGACTTCAGAAAGATTGAGAATTCCGTTCTTGGTTGTCGAACGAAATGTTGATGAGATCAGTCTCGCACTTTGATCAAACCAAACTTGATAGAATTGATTTTGAACTTGGTTGTCGTCCAAAGATTGATAATACTAATTCTGAACTTGATTGTCATCCAAAAAGCCAGTATGAAGCTGCCAGGAGCTTAATAAAAATCTTTTAAAAAGAGGAAACATAAGATATCCAGTTCATGAGAACCAAAGCTTTCTATCCCACAGTTCCGACTTTAGTCAAGGAAACTGTTATGCCCCTAGTTTGTTTGATAACGAAGTCATTTTGATTTTGTTTTGAGAAAAAAATTAATTGGTCATAGTGTGATCATGCCCCCTCGGGAATGAAATCGAAGGAAAAGAATAAAATCCCTTAGTTTGAACGAACACAACACTTGTAGGAAGCGGTTTAGGACAAGAAAGAATAGAGTAGAAGAAGTGGAAAAGAAGGTGTGTTTAAAAATAAACGCATGATTACCAAGTTAATTATGTGAAAATGCGAGTGATAAGACAGATAAAACGATGTGAGACCAAGATGTATGATAAAATGTGCAGTATTGACCGATGTTTGGAACAAATGAAGCAAATTTGTAATTTTTAGAACTATCACAAAAATGGCACTGTCCTGCTGAAAATATCTTAGGCACCTTTGATTTGGTTCTCAATTGATTAGAAAGAGAATAGAAATGAAGTTGTAGTTGTCTGGGAGGAGTTTCAGAACTCCTAAATGTCTCAAAAGACCCATATAAGCCTCCAAAATTACCATTTCACTATTCATTTTCACTTTCCTCCATAGTAAATCAGAGAGCTCTGTAGAGAAGATGGTCATCCACCATCAGTGATTTGCTTGGGGTAGCTGTATTTTAGCTCACATGTATAGAGAGCTACACAAGATAGTATACCATTAAACCCATAGTATGACTGTGGGTATCCTTATTCTTCAGATCTGGGCCTGGAAGGATATCCCTGTTACACGGCCAATTGTAGATAGATAGAGGGCACCTGAGTAGCCTTACATTTACATGTATGTAGGCCTTATTTAGCAGCCCCATCTGGGAAAGATTGAGTACTGGCGCCATTTATTTGATGATATGACAGAGGTTGTTTGGCGACCATACTTAGATTGCAAGGTGTGGACCTCAGATGCCTGGTAGGTGCCTTACTTGTGCCAGAGCTGATATCTTATTGGTAGGACCAAGTATGTTATAGAGTGGTTCATCATTACTAGAGTGTTTAGGTAGTATGGTCAAAGACAGGGCAGGAATAGGATATTGTTGTATACACCCGGACTAGGGATGAGACATCGTTATGGGGTGCACAGTTGACATATGAGACAACCCACCAGGAGATCCGGGACATGGTGGCAATAGACTGGGATCTCTGGCCTGATGTAGAGGACGTAGGTGTGTTAGATGGTTATGTTGCTGAGAGGCTTCAGTACCCCTTCCCTCGGTTCATTGTTCTTGAGGAGATCATTCCTCGTATAGAGAAGCCTTTAGATTATGATCCTGATGACCAACCAGCCAGGGGCAGGGGAGGTGCACAAAGAGACAAGGCTCCCGGCAAACATGGAGGCCATGATGGTGGTAGGGATGGTAGAGATGGTAGGTGTCCTCCTCCCGATGATGGGCATGATGGAGATGATAGGGGTGGTGGCGGTGAGGCAGTGGATATAGGTGTAGCCAGTGGCAGTGGAGAGGGTCATCGTACCTGATTCAGATTTGTATCTCCTCGGAGAGATCCCAATCAGTTCCCTACTAGGGACCAGCAGAGACAGAGACAACAGGGATTACATGATAGACCACAGGATAGAGGATAGGGTAGGTCCCAGGAGCAAGATGCAGGCAGAGATGGAGATCCTCTGTCCAGATGTGAGCAGGAGAGGGAGCAGCTCTAAGCCAGGGTTACAACATTGGAGGCCAGAGTGACTACTGTTGATGCCTTAATAGTGGATAGGGATATACAGCTAGAGCGGCTGAGAGAAGAGAGAGATGCACAGGCCCAGACAGTGGTCCATCAGGGATAGAGGGCTACATACTATTATTCCCTATATCATGTGGTAGTTATAGAGGGTCAGAGAGCACCTTCATTCTCTCGAGTGACTCAACATTCAGAGGGGGCCATGCCTCCTCTGATAGCTCCTTTTGTACCACCTCCTCCTCCTCCTCCTAACCAGGGAGAGGGGGTGGGACAGAGTTGACATTTTGGTATCATTTTTATGACATGTATATTTTTGAGATCATATTTGTATATCTGGATCCTACTGAGATCCCCTCTTCTGTATATCTGGATCCTTCTGAGATCCATTTTTATAGATGATATTCATACATGTATATATGATTTATTTTGGCTCACTGATACACTGATACTCTTTATGCATATTGTTGTTAGCAATAACTAAGAGGGGGGGGGGGTGAATCAGTGGCCTCNGGGGGGGGGGGGGTGAATCAGTGGCCTCAGAAATTTATCTAATTTAAACTTTAATCCACCAATCAATACTTCTCAAATTATTAAGTCCCAACAAGATGCATGCCTTTGAAATACTTGAAACAAATAACTGTTTGTTGGTTTACCTTGTCTATAATTTTTCTCCTTGATAACCGATAAGCAGTAAACTATATTTACCAATACTCAGTAAATATGTAGAGTATACCAGTCAATCCATAAATGCATATGTAGAATGTAAAAAACTAAAGTAATAAACCATACACACATAACACAAGGATTTTAACATGGAAACCCTGTTAAGGGAAAAACCACTGGGACCGGTACCCCAAATTTTCACTCTTCTGAAGTGAGCCCTATTTGGAGCCAACCCTATTAAAGGTTACAAACACATGGTTAAGTGTGACCTTGTTAGAGGATTTTTATACATAGGTTGTCACTTAGTATCTGGCATCTACGCTACCATCCTTGAATCAGTCTCATGACTGTCAATAGGCTTTATGCAAATCTTACTACCATCCTTGAATCAACCTCCTTCTTAGACTGTCAATAGGCTTTAGGTAAGACAGGTGCTACTATCATGAGTCAACTTTCTGGTAATCTGTTAGGATATACCTCAAATAAAAAAGACTGTTAAGTCCTGCTTTGTTAAGAGACTTAATGCTTCAATGGTTAAACTGAAACAAAATGACCTGTTTCTAATGCAACTGAATTTTAGATTTTTAGATCTATTTACTTACAATATCTTTCTGATCAATGTATCAATACAACTCCTTTGTACTTAACTCTTTCTGCTCTGTGATGCTGTGCTTTTCTGTTCGTCGGTGTCTGCAAAATTCTTTAGCTCTTCCTCAGCTTGATTGATTAGGATTGCATGAAGTTAATCCTTCATCATCTTCTATCAGTTCACTCCCCCATGTATCTGATTTCCTGCTCACATCCTATTGAAGTGAATTATGCTTGTCTCTTATATAGACATGATGTTCCTTAATTCTAGGTTCTTGATTCTTGATTTTTGGCAGGAAAAACAATCCAGCCAAATTGATTTATGGCTTTAACTCCTGATTTATCTCGTAGTTATCTTCTTGCCAACTGTACAAATAAGCTAGGAGTCCCTTTATGTAAAGCATCGGGGCTTCCATTAGTAAAGCACAGTGTCCTGGCATTGTAAAATGTTGAAATTGGGTAAAATATAAGTTCAAACATAATAAATAGTTTTCAAACTGGATAAAACACTGTGTGAAAATGAACTTCAAAGTTAGATTGGCCAGGCCAAAAAGAGTGCACAGGTCTTTCTCATATTTTTCTATTTTGTTGGGAAAGTTCTGAATGAATGATGGATTGCCTATTTGTCCAATACAATAAAACAAATCTTGCCAATATGGCTAAACCCTGCTGGCCACTGCTGATTTCAGTTTAATTATTTGCATATGCTATGTCAAGTCAATAACTATGATTGCCATGTCACGTCAATAATTATGATTCCATCTAATGGGAATTTTTTAAAGCTTATTTTCGACCAAGGGTATCATGTATTTACAGAGTAAAGTCAGAACTTAGAAAGTCCTGAAAGAATTGAATGGATCTCCTTATCCTGTAAAAAGCAGATATTTATAAATTACTATTAAGTTTAAAATAATTTGCACATAAACTTTTTACTGATACTAAAATAATATTATTAAAAATAGTAAAAGTTAAATAATTATATCAAATATCAAATATATCAATATTAATATTAAAAATTATATTATTTATAGAGAAATATAAGTTAAGACTAAATAAGAGGAAAAAAGAAATGATTGTGCTTAGATTTAATAGATCTTTATATGATATTGAGGAATAAAGTTACAATAAATAAATAAGTCAATGAAAAAATCAAATTTAGAAAAATAGTATTAACCATCCTAAATATAGGAGTTAGTCTTCTTCTCTTAGGTATTTCGAAGAACTTCATGAATTTACACTTAAAGAATGCCATAATGCTTGCAGAATTAATAGAAAAGTGATGTTTTGAAATTGCAAAATTAACTTTGTCGTAAAGTTTAGGATTTCAAGAAAATGCTACATTGGAAAACTTGAGAATTTTGTAAAGTACATGAAAAGGAAACAAAAGTGTTATTAAGATTCGAGAAGTCGCAAGGTTAGTGAAAACACTATGTGACTTTGAGAGTTTTTTGCGAGGTCAAAGTATGTGATATTGCGAAGTATGTAAGTTCTAGAAGAGTTGAGAAATTTTATAAACAAAAATAGAAATAGACCAACAATTAAGCAATTAAGAAATAATACAACATACACATACAAGTGTGCACTTAAAAATTGAATTTTGTGATTTGTTAGCCCTATTTCAAAAATTTCCATGTTCTTGCCTTTACTCCTGTTTCTGCAATTGTTCTACATCTCTGGCCCTTAGGGTTTTGTCTTCACCATGCAATTATGTCTTAAACCCTAAACCCTCATGACTCTTTTCTAATTTGAAGTAACTTTTGTAACTTAAATATATGTCTTTGAGTCGTGTCTTATGTCTCGGTGGGGCCATCTTTATTTCCCTAAGACTTGTCGTGGTCTTGTTTTAATTTTTCCTACTTTGCCTAAGTCCCGACATGTTTTATCTTTACTTGGCCGAGGAATATTCTTTATCTGGCACTTCTTGTTATCTCCCAATCTCCAGACGATATGGAATATGCTCTTTTCATTTGGAGATTGCGCGCAGGCTGTAGATCTCGATCTTGATTGTGTGGTTGGCGCTAGATCGTTGGAAGAAGTCAAAGTCAGCTCTTTTATTGGGAGATTCAGCATAGATCATCCATCATGATCTAATCCTGTGGATGGCACTAAGTCTCGTAATGTAACCTTGGTCAAGAAAAGCATTGGGAGATTTAGAGATACCTTTATCTCTGAATCTCTTGATTTAATGATGGTAGAGGCAGGGTTACTTTTTCTCTTTGGTCACTAGATCTCTGAATGGACCTGAGGTCCAGTTAATTGTTCCAAGATTACACATAGGTCACCGATCTTGCTTTGATCTTGTGGATGACGCTAAGTCTCCAAATGAAAGTCAAAGTCAAGTTTCTATTCGGCGATCTGGCAAGGGTCGTTGATCTTGTTATGTCATGGACTTGTTCGTGTGGTCTGCACTTGATCTTGTGATAGACCCTGGGGTTAACAAATGCTCCAGCGACTTGGCGCGACCTTTATCTCTGAATCTCCAGATCAACTCGAGTTAAATCAAGGTTGGCTAGGTTTATTCAGTGACTCAGAGATGAGCTTGTTGGCACATGATCTCTAGATTTGACCTGAGTTAATGTTAAGTTGCTATGGTCAGTATTTTCCTCCAGTCATTGAATGTCCAGATTGGTGCTTGACTCAGGTAAAACTAAGGTGGTCCAAACGAGTTTAAATCGAAACCGTATATGATGAGATAGATTTAAGGGATAGTGCTAGATCTCGTGATGGAACCAGAGTTAACAAAATTATTCAACGAATCAGAGATACAATTATTTCTAAATCTCTAAATTTGATCAAGGTCAAGAAATGTTACTCAAGGTCAATGATGGAGTTTGCATGGACAGAATCTGGGTCGTTGATCAAGTTAGTGATCTAGGGCTTGCGTTGAATTGCTAGATGGGGTCAAGGTCAACCTTCTTATTTAGAGATCTAGCGATAGCCATTGATGCAGTTTTGATCTCGTGGCCTGCGTGTGATCTCTAGATCTAACCATGAGTCAAGAAATTATTCAGTGACTTAGAGACTGCCTTATCTCTAAATCTCTAGATCTAATCACGGTTAATCCAGGTCAGGTCAGGTTCATTGTGAGATTCAGAGATAAAGGGGAAATGACTACTCAGACTTAGGGCTAGTTAAGCGGTAAAGGTACAGATGCAAGACAAATCAACGGTTAGCGCTAAGGCTCATGAACAAAGTTGCGCGAGATCTATCATTAAGGAACTGTGCCTAGATGTCACGTGGTAGTTTGGTGGCTCCGATCAGTGAAAAGGTAATGATGTTAAAGAATAGTCACGTCAGATTTCATCCAATGGTGAGTGTAAAGCCTTGAAGTGGAGATGCAGTTACATTAATCATCAAGGCATTGCGCCTGGTGGCCACGTATCTTATCTAGGAAATGGGACTTGTAGTTTCGAGGCTGGGGGTAAGATAAAGGTCAGGTAAGTTTGTGAAGATCGTGTGGCTGGCGTAAAGCCTTAAATATAAAGTGTTTGATAGATAATGCTTAAGGCATTGTGCCATGCAGACACTTGGTAAGATATGATCAGGGCTTGGGTAACTTAGAGTTGATCCACAGGTGCATTTTAAAGTTGAATAAAGTCTTGATCTCAGCCGTTGATGAGGATTTTGCACCAGGGAAATAGTTGTTGAAATAGTCTTTCAAATATTTAAATATTTCCTTCAGGGTTTTAGAGTTGTGGACCTTGTCGTGTACTACAGACCAATAATTGTTAAAATCTAATCTTGAGGATTGCGTCTACATATTTCAAGATGGTGTCTGGATGAGGATTGGGTAGATCAGTGTTGTATTTATGAGGAGAAGCGACAAATGGGGTTTCTGGTAAAGACTTACAGATCTATCAAACCCTACTTTTGGCTGTTGTCTTCGCTGCCTTAAATGTAGACACTATTTTTCATCATCCCTAGGGATTTGCAGTTTCCTATCAGGGCATGGTCAGCATGAAGTATGGAGGAGGTTTTCAGCTTGGTGGGAAGGATTGTTTTGGGGATCAAAAAGTTGAATCAGATCAAATCTTTTCTTGATCTTTTGGAGAAAGATCAATCAGTTGTTTGGCTCAATAAAAGGAGGTTGCAGTGCATCAGATAGATGAAGGACAGGTGTCAAAGGGTCAACATCTTTAGGGTTCTCCTTCTATATAATTAAGCTCTTCTTTTCTCTGTTGTAAGGGTTCAGAAGTCTTGGATCCCAAGTGTTGTTTCCAAGCTTTATTCTCAGGGAATATAGTAGACTGTATCATATTGTATTTAGATAAAATAGAAAGGTCTTGTATCTTTTTCATATTATTGAAGTGGTATGTTTTAGATCATATTATAACATGCACATGATTCATCATAGTTCATGTAATTATTCCAGTTTCAAGTCTCTCCTTGGTGTCAATCTTGTGAGTTTTGGATTTCCTGATTCACTACATAGGGTTACTTATGTATATGTTTTATTCCATAGTTTTTGATCTAGGATAAAGTGAAACATACTTTGGATAGGGCATAGACTCATTTGAATTATCTATAGAAGGATCTTATAAGTAGTGGTTGGCCTGGATTGATTGTGTTTATGGTTTTGTTTCTTTGACAGTAGTTGGTTCATGTTTTTTGTATTTGCATTTGAGATATGCCCAATAGATAAGGCACTGATCAAGGATTAGTAAATTTTGTTGAGATACATGTTTGATGGCCTTTGGGCTATATTCTGCAACTTTACACATCAAAACAATATCCAAGTTCCCTACTATTTTTGGTTGTTGTTTTTTGTCCCATATGATAATAGAGAGTCAATGAGTGTCTGGTTAGCACTTAACACTTATCATAATCTGTTGTTGAATCCAGAGCAAGTAAGGAGTTGTAAAAGTTATATCAATTTGGATTAGGTGCACTCGCCTTGGTTTTGTAGAGCCAGAAGTGCAGAGGGTATTCTTGTCCCTATAGTTGGTCTGATTACCTTGGAGAGCTCTCATACTTGGGGTTAACTACTCCTAACATCAGTATCAAGGTAAATTTGTAGCTTTAAGTAGCATAAACATTTTGAAACACCAACAAAATGGTGACTCTACTAGGGAAGAATAGAAAGGTCTTTGACCTTATCAGGGAGACTATGGTACAAATAAACTAAATCATTTTTTTTGAGTTAGCCCATCCGAGTCACCAACAAAATGGAAACTCTACTATGGATACAAAATTAAGTTACCATAAATAATGCAGGTTTTTCAAGTTGAGCTAGACTCTTGGCATATTTGTTTATAAATTAATCCTAGAGTCTGATTATAGAGTCATGGTTTTCAAAGTTAAATTCCTCATGTTTATAAGAGTGAGTCTATTCCACTTGTCTATCATTGTATATTGTTTGAAAGTCCTAGTTCTGAAAGTAATACATATACTATATCACATGTGGTGAGTGGTGACTCCGAGTTCTCTGATTTGCACTTTGAGTTCTCTGATTTGTACCAGTGTGCATGTTGAAGAAAAGAATACAAAGAAGAGGTGGAATTTCACTGATAGAGGTAGCAGATATTTGGACTCCTCTGACTATAAGAATAATCAAGAGAAGAATCATATGAGACCCTATATAGAGTGTGTTGTAAGGTGGCTGATTTAAAGAAGGATAGACTTAGGAAATGCTACTCAACTGTGTTAAAATGTTTCCTCTGCAAGGAGGTGGCGAATCTACAACAGTGTTGAAGGTGATTTGGAGGTGACTTCAGATTAGTATCTTGCAGCAACTACATCACATCCAGGTATTTTGTTTTCACTGAATGATCCTTGTTCTTTGAAAATATGTTCTTAAAGTTTTCCCTATTAAGTGGTTAGCACTAGTTGAAAGGGAAGAGAGAGGCAGTTTGTAATTATCCTTCCGACTAAGATGTCACAAATGTACAAGAAAGGTAGGTTGTATGGGGCCATCAATTTCAATGGTTTCCTGGGTTACACACATCCTATTCCATCAAAAGTCATAACCACTTGCCTAGGTTTGGTGGTTTAAGAGAGGAATTAGCTGAGAAAAATTTAGCTAATTTTAATATTTTGATTAATCATTATGAGGTTGATCATGAGGACATTATTATGAAGTTATTTGCGCAATCTTTAATATATTATGTAAGATATTGGTTCTCATTTTTTCTGCCTCAATCTATCAACTCATGGGAAGAATTGCAAATAGAATTCATTGTACAGTTCAAAGAATGTGTGAATGAGTATGACTGTATCACTGATCTTTTTAAGGTGCATATTTGAGATGAGGAGTTTGTGCCTACATTTAATCTCAGATTTAGAAGAACATTGAAGAGAATTCTTGAGAAATGTAGACCTCATGATGCAATGTATTTGGTTGTTTATTTAGGTACATTTGGTAAAAAAATGAGCTACTTGTTGAGAGATAAGGAGCCTCAGACTTTGTATCAAACTTTTATGGCACCACTAGATATTGAGAATTATTTGTTAGCACTTGCAAATTTTTTCTTTGTTCCATGTCTGTGTAATTGTTCTTATGATCTATGGCCTAAAACCCTAAGTTTCTATGAGAAAGTCTGCGTTAAGTATTGAAAAACCTATTGTTTATTGTCGTTTCCTTACCATTAAACCCTAAATTCAAAATTTCTATTTGTTGGTAAGAAAAAACCTAAACCCTTCTTGGAAGGTTCTATTTCTTTGTTACTTTTCAAGACACTTAAGTCTCATAAAATCCCCTGTGTGCTTTATCTATTTAAGTCTATCTCATGATCTCGCAGTCGAGACTGAATATTCTTTCCTATATAGTGATTCAGCGCGGGCTTGTTTCTTGTAATCTCCAAACATAGTGGAATATTCTCTTTTATTTTTGAGATCAAGCACATGTCATCGATGTCTTTTTGATCCTATAGATGGCATGTGATCTTGAAGTAAACCATGAGTTAAGAAAAGTATTTGGAGATTCAACGTGACAATGTATCTTGTGATCTCGCAATAATGACCACAGTCAAGACTTGGTTAAGTTTTCCCTTTAGTCATCAGATCTCCAAAAGTACTCAAGGTTAAGTAAAATGTCTTGAGATTAAATGAGGGTCATTGATGCAGATCAGGACCTAGGGCTAGTGCGTGATCTCAGAAGGAAATGAGAAAGTACTGAAAGATTCAAAGATTCAACACAGGCTATTGATCTGGATAGAGATCTGCAGTTGGCACGTGATCATTGGATAAAGATGAGGTCAGCTCAAACATTGGGAGATTCAACAAGGGACATTGATTGAGTTTCCATTCTAATATGATCGTAGGGTTTGCACCAGATCTCTGAATAGACTCTGAGGTTAAGAATTGATTCAGAGACTTCAACACTCAATTATTTCATAATCTCTAGATAAACCTAAGGTAAAGCTCAAGTCAAGTCAGGTTTACTTTGAGATTCAACATTGATTGTTGATATATGTTAAGATCAAGCATCTACATAAAATCTCTCGATGATTTGAATAAAGTACAACAAGATTCAATGATCAAGCGCAAACCGTCCATGCTAATTTGATCTAGCGACTGGCATGTAATGTTTGAATTTAACTCAAGTCAAGAAGAGTATTCAGCGATCTGGAGACTTAGTTGTTGCGTGATCTCCAAATG
Organism: Thuja plicata; assembly: GCA_018584345.1. Lineage (NCBI taxonomy): Eukaryota > Viridiplantae > Streptophyta > Pinopsida > Cupressales > Cupressaceae > Thuja > Thuja plicata. The sequence continues at coordinate 2,222,672 of MU225425.1, forward strand.
GACCTAGGTTCAAGCATGGTTAGGTCAAGGACAAGTCATGTTTTCCAAGGAAGGATCTAAAGTGTAAATGAAGATCAAAATCAAGGGTTTGCATTAAGTCTCAGAATAAACCATGAGTCTCAAAAAGTATTTAGCAACTCATAGATTTCTTTGCTTGCTGAATCTCCAGATGAACTTGGGTCAAGATAAAAGTCAAGTTGAGTTTGTTGAAATGAGATCGTGGATGTTCAATGAAATTAGAATCTATGGCTTGCACATGATCTCTAGATTTGACTAGAGTTAGTAAAATCATCTGGCGACTTGGAGATAAGAGGAAATTGGCTGACCAGTGTTCAAGGCTAGTTCAAGGCAGGTTAAGGGCCGAAGTTAGAGATAAAGTAAATATCAGACAATTTCAGTTTGAGTGTGTGGTTGGAATGAAGCCTTAAAGATAAAGTTCTCGATATCTAATGATCAAGGCATTGTGCCAAGCTGCCACCTATCCAAGGAGGTCATTGGAAGGCCCACATAAACTAAAAAGAGATCTATGACTAAGCTTTAAAAGAGAGAAAGGTCTTGATCTTGATCATTGATACTAAAGCCCGCACCACCTGTGACCATTTAACCACTTTTCAAATATTTAAATCTCTATCTTAGGGTTATTAAGTGGTTGATCATGTCTTATTACTTGACAAAATTTGATCTTTGTGGTTTTTCTTGTACACTTGTCGGGTGCTAAAAGAATGAATGTTGGGAGGCTTTGAATGCACTTGAATAGAGAATATTATTTTTAGGCCCAAGATAGTTTATTAATCAATTTTTATCCCTATCTCTATTCTTTCCCATTAATGACTGGCCTTTTCTAGAATTGTAGAGGCCGAGATCAGATTTTATTCTTGAAGGGCTGAGCTTTTTGATGTTTTGTAGATCGGAAGACCCAAGATTTTATCAGGGTATTAAATACAGACAAGACATTTCCATTCTTATTCTTTTTGCAGGGTTTTTCCTCAAAGGATGGATGGCGGCTGAATCAAATCATATTACACAGGAATATTATAAGATTGAGCCCAACTTGTTGATCACAGAAATTGTTTATTATTGAAATATATATTTTTTATTTTTGTCAAGTATAGATTAAGTTTTATCCCTAACCCTAAATGATCTGAAGCTTTCTGCAGTCGTTGGCTTATAAAAGGACTTCCAAGATCATTTAGTAGAGGCTGGGAAAATTTTGGGGCAAGTAATACATGCATTAAGCTATTTACTATTTCTAGTTAGTATAGAAGATGTATATCTAGAGAGTATCATAAGAATAAGAAAGTTGTAGACCTTTTTCATTTATTGAAGTGGCATGTGTTTTGAAGCACTTTGGGATTGAAGTTGGATTCTCTATACTCAATACAGTATTTAAAATTTAAGTCTCTCCTTAGTGCTTTCCTTTTGAGTTTTGAATCTTCTGGTTCACTGCATAAAACTTCTTTATGTATATGTTTTAGTCCATAGTTTTGATCAAGGATGAAATTAAAAGATTCTTTGAATAAGACATAGACTCTTTGGGTTTGTCTACAGAAGGATCTTATAAGAAGTGTTTGGTTTGATTTATCTATATTTATGGTTTTGAATCCTTGACAATAGTTAGTTTCTCTGTCCTATATTTGAACTAAAAACATTGCCCAAGGGATAAAGCACTGATTAGTAATCAATATTTTCTATTTTGATACATATCTAAATACACTTGGCTATACTCTGCCCTATCAAAAAGATCAAAACAATTTGAGTCCCTTTAAGTTTTGTGGCTATTGTTTGTAGTCCTGCATGGTAGAGAAGAGTCACTGAGTGAGTGGTTATCATTTCATACTTTCTTGCCATTAATCTGTTGTAATCATCCAGAGTTATAGTGAGTTGTGAAAGTTAAATCTTTATCTGGATTAGGTGCACCCGCCTTGGTTTTGCAGAGCCAAAAGAGTAGAGGAAAATCTTGTCCTATAGTTGGTCCAGTTAGCTTGCAAAGGTCTCATACTTGGAATTAACCATTCCTAATACTAGTCTCAAGGTATATTGGTTACTTTGACAATGTAACAGTTTTAAACACCAACAAAATGGTGACCCTATTGGGGAGTCAGTTATAGAGTCATGGTTTTCAAAGAGACATTCATCATAATTATAAGAGTGAGTCTCTTCTTCTTGTTTTTCATTGTAAAGTGTCTAAAATTCGTATTTATGAAAGTAATACAAATACTATCTCACATGTGGTGAGTGGCGACTCTGAGTTCTCTGATTTGCACTAGTATGCATGTTTGAAGAAAGACTACAAAGAAGAGGTGGACTTCTAGTGAAGAGTCAACAGATAATAGGACTCCTGTGACTTGTAGTATAGTCAAGAGAGGAATCATTACGATATCCTATATTGGGAAGTGTTGTATGTTGTTGATTTGAATAAGGTCAAAGTTGGGAAAGAGATCTCAACTAATTCATGTTTTCCTCTGCAAAGAGGTGGTGACTCTACCAAGTTTTGAAGGTGATTTATAGGTGACTTCAGATCAAATAGTTTGCAGTATCTTCATCATGTTCCAATTATTTTTAATTTCATTGGATAAATTATTTTGTTCCATTAAATTTAGTTATACATATTTTCCCTATTAAGTGGTCATCACTAATTAAGAGGGAAGAGAGAGGTAGTTTGTAACTTATCCTGCCTAATAAGATGTCACAACCAAATAGAAGTGGGTTGTACATGGCTATAAATTTTAGTGGTATCCCTGGATACCCAAATCTTATTCCATTAGGAATCAAAGATTGCTTGCCTAGATTTAGTGGTATAGGTGAGAAATCGACTGATACACATTTACATGAGTATTTCCATTTGATGCATTATTGTGACATCAAACATGAGGATGTATGGATGAATTTTTTTGCTAAGTCTATAGTTGAAGATGCTAGGGAATGGTTTAGAGGATTACCTCATGGCTCACTAGGATCTCTGAATTAACTAGTGGATTGTTTCAAGAGGCAGTATGGTGACATAGAGGATAGTGTTTCTTCTATTACATCTAGATCTGAGGAGCCTATGTCAGATTCAAATTTTGATGAGGATCAAATGTTGCAAAAACAAGTTATTTTTCTTCTATGAAGAGCGATGATAAGAAAAGTGGGAGAATATGCACTTCTACTTTATAGAAGGTTCTCTACTAAAATAAGTGATTATCATCTTCCTTTTTATCCTCAGGAAGAGGTCCGGGTTAATCTATTTTTGGAATTTTGTTTTCCTGAATCAATTTATTGGCCAGCCTATGTCAGGGAAGAAAATTTTGAGTTCACTAAGAAGTGGATGAAGGATACTGAAGATCCAGAATCTAAGTATATTGAACATAAGATAGATCAATCCATCCAAAGGAATTGCATAAGATATTTAATGAAGAATGTAGGAAGGATAAAGGATGAATCAACACTTGGCTTTTATAAAAAAATTCTAATGCATATGATGAATTTCCTAAGGGATATGTTCATCTTCCAATGTTTACATATGCTAGTTTATTTTTGGAACTTTTATCCCCTGAGTCAATTCATTTGTCAGCTTCCACAAGAAAAAAATATCTTAAGACTCCCAACAATAGCAGAATAAGGCACACCTTTCATATTTTATATTTCTTCTCGTGTCTTAGGACACAACTTGGAGGATAATTTGTAATTATAATCGAAAGAAACTTGGTGATTACTTTGGAATTCTTCGTCTGAAACATGTCCAAAAACTTGTCAATATAATTTTTTTGTGACAATTTTGATTTTGTAATATGTTGGTTTTGCGTTGAAAATGATCACACAAGCAAGACTTTAGAAATAATGTTTTGTAGATCCAAGATTAATCAGACATAATAACAACCCTATGGATGGAAAGGACAATACCGTTGAGTCCCCACTTGGATAAAATCCATCTGCACTTATTCAATGTGTATAGCTTAAAATTTTGGTAGCACTAGCTCCCCTCCATGACACACACTTCTCGGGCATACCAAACTTCAGATTCCAAGGGACACCGTTTCTCGAGGAATTGCTATCTCTACAAGGAACTCCAAGTATGTAGGGCATCTTAGTTGCTCTCTGACCTTCCGTATCAGCAAGTAGAGGGTTTTTTGGCAACTACAAACATTAATGGTTCTTTATTAAGGGCATTTTTTTAGGTGGCTATACTCAAAAAATATTCTTAATTAAGGTGGCGCTCCCAGTCCTTTCAAAATAAGAGGTTTTATGTCTTGCAATGAAGGATTTAACACATCACAAAGATACTGAAGGAGGTTTTTGCTGGCATAACAAACTCACACCTGTTGATTGTGATATTAATCAAAACCACATTTTTATATAGCGGTTCAGAAGAGTTTGGCTTTAGCTTGTTACCGCTTGGGTCATCCTTTGGGGTGAGTACCTCTTTTTCCACCAAAGGTTGCCCTCTAAATATAAAAATTGAGCATCATTAACATTTTTCTCTTGCACCAACGACCACAAGAGCCAGTGGGGGAGGATAGTGTATCTTAATAGTGGGACCACTCTAAAGATGCACAAGCGTGCCAGATACAAAAGAAAAATTTTCAGTTATTAAACTCCAATTCAAGTGTGTATCACAGGCGCATAGTTCCTTTTAAGAGCCCCAAATCGAAGTGTTCCTCAGTTGGATCAAGTAAAAAAAGACAAGAAATAATAGAAGATGAATTTCTCTCTATTTTGGATTTGCCTTATGTTTCAAGCCCTCCCCTCCTGCAAGCAAATTGTTAAAGCGATGGGGTCTTTGACATGTGTATTTTCCTTTTGAAGAGTCAAATGCTAAAACAACAAGGTTAGTAACACATGCTGAATCCTAGAATTTGACTGAGTCAATTGTGAAATAATAGAAAATCCCCCCAAAAAATAAAAAATAAAATAAATGACGAAGCCTCGGCCGTACGGACTAGACTGAGGGATTCTATTGGTTGTCTACAAGTGATTATCGGGCTGTAAGTTCACGTCAGGTTCACCAAAATGTATGGGGTCAAAAAAAATTCTAATAATCAACAAAATTCCCCACAAACAACACAAATGAAACTTAATCTATTGGAAATCAAATAAGCAATTATGCGCAAACCAATAGTTAATCCAAGCCTCTGTTGCTTCTCTCTTCTCCTTCTGAAATGTTTTTTGATGGTGCTCAGTGTTGATGTTGGCAACGTTTATGACTTTGGAGATTCAAGACTATGATAAAAATGATTGATACTAGATCGAAATTCACTTGAAAAACCTATAGAATAGATGTCTTCTCAAAAACCATGATCCTTGAAAATGGGTTTGAAGAGGGTTTATATAGAGATTTAAGACTGATCGACAATTGAGATTGATCTATGAAAGTAGATTGAATGGACGAAATAATTAGAGATGAAGTGAAGAAGAAGACATTCTATTTTTGAATAGAAAAAGAAAGAAGATAATATAAATTAATTTGGAGAAAATCAGTTTCCAAAAAGCAATTGATTTTTTTGATTAAAAGAGTGATTTTCAATTTCCAATTTTGAGGATAAACAAATGATTTTATTGATTTAAAGCTCTTTTTTAGTTTTCAGAATTCTTTTATTGATTAAAAGCTCTTTTTGATTTTTAGAATTCTTAATTCCTCATAAAATTGTTTTTCTCTATTTTTTGGAGTTTTAGAATTAAATTGAATTAAAAATTCAATTTTAGAAGAAAGCGGAGTTAATTCTAAATTAAATGAAATTAAATAGAAATTAGTTAGAAATGAAATGAAATTAATTTTGGGTTATTAATTTAATTGAAAAGGAATAATTAGCTAATTTAAATAATTATTGATAATTATTTAAACTATGAAAATTTAGAAATTAAATTTTAATTAACTCATAGAGACCAATTAATTAAGGTGAAATTAATTAAATAAGATTAATTATTTAATTAATATTAAGAAATGATTAAGTGATGAAAAAGATTAGGATATAGAAAAATTAAGATGATTACTTAAACAATTAAAGAACTATTTAATTAATAGAGGAATAATTAGTAGTTAAATGCGAGCTTGCAAGTCTGTCCATTTTTGGGTGTCTACAATATCATTGCTTTGTAGTGGGCATGCACGTGTGGAGATGCTTTGTGGGTGAAGTGGTGAGAGACATGGCCCTTGCAACACGTATCCCATCTTCCTCACAAGTTAGGATGAAGTTACAACGGGATCATGGGTGCCACAAGGACCCGTTCGAGCCCATAGGAATGGAGATACAGTTGATAAATGAGGAGCGAGATCGACTACAACGAGAGTTAGAAGAGAGTCAGTGCGAGCTCCTTGAGCTACCAGGGGTGATTCGAAGGATGCATATTTCTAGGATTCATTCTCGATCCACATCATCCCATAGACCACCATCCAGTGTATGAATTTCATCTTCCCACTGCAGACCTGAGGCTTCAAGGATTCACCATCTCATGGATGAGAACTGATTTGTCTTGTGTTATTATATATCACCATATGGAATATTTTGAAACAATATCTGTTTATGTATGGACTATATATGTTATGGTTTTTTATGTTTTATGTATATTTCCATATTTAATTTCTTTTATTGTTTACATAAAGATTAAATGGATTTACATATTTACTAAACATACATGATTGAATAAGGGAATACATACTTAAGTAGATAGATGAACATGTAATAAAGTTAAATATTTAACCAAATACTAATATATCGGGAACATTAAGCATGTGGAAGTGAGTTAACATTTTGTAAGTAACACCCTAATCATAGTGATTAACATATTACTAACTTACTCAAGACCAAAATAAAATAAATTTTTGTCACGAATGAAGATATTTATGAAAACACTAAGGAAACAATGTCCCAAAACTATTCACATAAATTCTTAACACCTAAAATGAAAAAAGAAACATGGTACATAAAATACGACACAAATTAAGCATAGTATCGACACAAATGCATAGCATTTATAGGGTCCTTAATAGGTGTTCCCTCCGTATCATCTATTTCATATACGCTAGAACCATAAACTTGTGTTATAATGAATGGGCCAAGACAATTAGGATCGTTCAATCACTTTAGGATCGTTATACACATATAGTGTCATTATTCATAATACCATTAAGGAAAAATCATAAGGATGGAATTTCCAACTCAAGAGGTCTAATGACTTATGCACCATAAACTAAATTATAAGGAGTTGTTCCTGTTGCAATACAGATACTTTTTCTATAAGCCCATAAAGCATATGTTAGCTGAGTATGACAATCCTTAGCATGTTTGTTAATAGTTTTGCAAAGAATTTGTTCGATAATTTTATTCGAAGCTTCAAATTGTCCATTAGATTGGGGATAATAATGAGGGGAGAATTTTTGTTTGATACAATATTTGTCCAAAAACTTGGTTACTTCCTTATTTTTGAAAGGAGTGCCATTGTATGATATTATTGTAAATAGAATACCAAATCGAGCAATGATATTTTCTAAGATAAAGTTACAAAACACATTGGCAGTGGTGGTCCTTAGTGACACCACTTCTACCCACTTAGTGAAATAATCTATGGTAGTTATAATATAAGTATTCCCTTGAGAGAAGGGAGGGGATATTTTACCAATAAGATCAAGCCCCCAAAGAATAAAAGTCCATGATGCTACCTGAGATCGGAGTTCATGTGTTGGGGCATAAATAAGATTATTGTGGTGTTGGCATTGAGGACACTTTTTGACAAAAGCAAAATAATCTTGTTCCATAGTTTTCCAATAATATCCCATTCTAAGAAGTTTACTAAACAAATATTTTCCACCAAAATGACTACCACAAGATCCTGAATGAGCTTCTTGCAAAGCCATTGGAATCTCAATTTGAGCAAGACAAAAAAGAAGAGACTATCGTAAGAATGTCTATAAAGGATATTAACAAGAATAATGTATCTTATTGTGATTTTTCATATTAAAGCTCTAGTATTTCTTGTTGCTTCTTCAGGGAAGGTAGCATATTTCAAGTAATTTAAGATGTGTGAGTACCATTCATCCGAATGAAGAGTGAGACAATGGCCATCTATACTAGGGCTTTCAGAAATAGCAGGACTAACAATATTATGGATAATGAGTTTATAAATATTGATATTATCTTCTACGGAGATAAGGGAAGCGACGATATCCATAGCATCAACATGTCGGTTATCTTTCCTTGATAAGGAAGAAAGAGAGTAAGAAGAGAATTTGTTCAAAAGATGTAAGTCAAGATCCTAATATTTCCTTAATTTATCATGTTTGGCCTAATATGTTCCATTGATTTGTTGCACTATTAATTGTGAATCCCCAAAGATATGTATATTCTTCACCTTAAGGGAGAAATTCACTGTAAGTCCAGCAATAAGGGCTTCATATTCTGCAATATTGTTGGTGCAAGGGAAATTAAGATGATAAGATAAGAATATAGGTTTTTTTGAAGGAGATATAATGATAACACCAATGCCATAGCCAATTTTACATCTAGACCCATCAAATTATAGTTCCCATGTATCTTTGATATCTATAGGAAAAACAAATTCATCAAGAAAGTCTGTTGAGTCAGGACTTATTGTAGGTGAAGGAGCTTCAGCTAAATTGTCGATTAATGCTTGTCCTTTAATTACTTTTTGAGAAAAAAATCTTAGGTCATACTCGCTTAACATCATTACCCAATCTGCTAGACGTCGTGAGAGATCAATTTTGGAGAATAAGTATTTAAGAGGATCAAATTTTACAATGACATTAATCTCAACATTGAGAAGATAATGCCTGAGTTTTTGGAAAGCAAAGAATAGAGCAAGGTATTATTTTTCTACTAAATTATACCAAGTTTCATAGTCTACCAATGTACGACTAATGTAGTACACCAGTCTCTCTTTTTCATCTTTGTCATGTTGAGCTTCACAACCAAGGCTTTAGAGGAAGTTGAAGTATATAGGAAGAAATGTTTATCTGGTTGAGCAGGTTGTAAAATAGGAGGATTTTAGAGGTTTTTCTTGAATTGTTCAAAGAATATCTTGAAATCATCATTCCAAGAGAAAGTAGTATCTTTCTTTAACAATTAAAGGGAATTGTACGATCCACTAGTTGTGAAACAAATCTACGAATAGCTTGTATTTTTCCTCGCAAAATATTTAGTTTAGATATATTTTGAGGAGATGTCATATGTATTATAGCGTTAATTTTCTGAGTGTCCACTTCGATACCTCATTGTGAAATGATAAATCCAAGAAGTGTTCCACTATCTACACCAAAAGCATATTTCTGAGGATTCAAATGCATATTGTATTTACGAATTATTTCAAAGAAATGTCTAATAATAATGACATGATCCTTGTGATTAATTGATTTAGCAAGGATATCATCAATGTAGTCCTCTAAATTTTGTGGATGTAATCATGAAAGATAAGTGTCATAGCCCTTTGACAAGTAGTGCTTACATTTTTCAATCCAAAAGGCATTACTACGCAACAAAATGTTCCCCATGGGGTAATGAAAGTTGTCCTATATTGATCTTGAGGAGAAATGAAAATTTGATTATAACCAGAAAATCCATCCATTAAAGATAATAATGCATGACCCACTATAGAATCCACAATCATTTCAATGTTCGGGAGCGGGAGGTCATCTTTCAAAGAAGCTTTGTTGAGATCATAAAATTCGGTGCATGTATGTATTTTATTATTGCCTTTAGATACAACAACAATATTGGAGATCCAAGGGGAATAATCAATAGAATGAATGAATCCCACATCTAATAGTTTTCAATCTCCACTTTGACCAGTAACGCTATTTTAGGATTCATTTATAGATCTTTAGTTTAACCAACTTAGCATTAGGAAGGAGCATAATGTTGTGTGTAACAATTTTGAGATCTATACTGAGCATATTGGAATAAGAACAAGAAAAGATATCAGGGAATTCCAAAAGAAGAGAAGAAAACTCTTTTTGTCCTTCCTCATCCAAACACTTTCTGATTTCAATGAATATCCTTGTTATATGGATCCACGACTACACGAACAGTTTTTGTAATTAATAGATTTTTCTGTTGAAGTTAAAGGAAATTCTTGAGGATGCTCAAAGATTTGATCATGTCCAAAGTATGATTTAATGTTTAAACAATAAGGAAATCTTCTATTTTGATGGTAATGAGGGAGATCATCATATGCCGCCAAGAATTCAGCTAAAGCATCATCATTACTAAAGATGTCAATTGTTGTTCCAGTTCATCATCAACAAGGTCAGGATGGATGAACATTAATGATTGTGAAGATGTAGCATTAACATTGGGAGTTATTTTTTTTTAATTTCTTATACAGATTAAATCCTTGGCCAAAGGTTGATTCATTTCCTTCAGATCCCAGGGGTACTTGAATCCCTTGTTCATCTTTATCACACCCCTTTGTACTGAATCCAATTTTTGTAAGAAAGTGATAACTAGGACCATAATGAGAGGCCATATTAGAGAAAGTCCATGGAGCCTTATATGTCAGTATGTCATAGCAATCGATTTTTTTTTTTTTCAAAGGATTCACTAGAAGAAGCAACAAAAAAATTTTTAACTCTTCAAAGAGGGGAGTGGGTGTAATAGGTTGTCATTCAATTTGTGATGTTTTAGGCTATGATTGTTCAGGTTATCAATTGGTAACTTTATATTTCCCAATAAAGGTTGGCGTAAAGTCTAAGGAACCCCAATCATCTTTTGATATGAAAAAAAAGATAGGATAATCCTTAGGCCAAGGGGGTTATTGTTGTTTTGGAGGAGTACGCTCAGTTTTTGGTTCAGTGTTCAAACAACTATTATGCCTATCATCTACTAGAAGTGTATACATTGAGTTATTGCAAATAAATTTAACTTGGCAATGAAGAGTAGAGGGATAACATACATATCATGTAACCACGGTCATCCCAAGAGAAGATTGTAATTAAGAGGTCCATGCATGACATGAATAGTTTTAGATAATGTACAACTAGATGTACTATGATAAGTAATGTGATGATACCAAGAATTTTATTAGCAATATTATCAAAGCCACGTATAAGAATAGAATCGTGCTTAGTAGTAGAAGTGTCTGCATTAATCTTATGTAACATATCAAGACTACAAACATTTAATCTAAAGCCATTGTCAATTTATTTTTGCGTATGATCATATCATTGATTTTAATTACAACCATGAGGGCATCATGTTGGTCTTGAATTTCTTTAGAGGGCAAATCATCTTGAGTAAAGACAATTTGAGTTGGAGGAGTGGTTTGCATATAGTCTAAGAGGGAATTGATGTTTTCAGATGAAGGTGGAGGAGTGCGAAGAGTTTCTAAGGCTCTTTTTAAGGATTCATGATAGGGTGGAGATGTTTTAAGAAGTTCCCAAAGGGAAATCTTGGCAGGGGTAGCACGTAATTGTTCTACCAAATCAGAATATTTTCCAAGGTTAGGATAGAAATGAGGCACTTGTGGAAGCATGGGTTGAGAAGGGGGGAGAGAAGTAGGGGCAACTGGGTTAGTAGGTTGAGGATTATTCCTTGTGCCATAAGTATGTGCTACAACACAATAATCCTTAGATAATTCTAAAGGATTTTTAGTTTTTCCTTTGACAATCACAATTGGTTTGCTTGGAGTTTGAAAGGTAGGAAATTTTTTATATCCTTGAACTGTAACCAAAGGTTTGTTTTGAGAAGAACCTTTGACAATGATGATGTGCTTTTGAAGATTATTTAGTTGATCACATCCTTTAACAATTATCTTGGGTTGATCAACATCATCAATGTGGAAAATGAAGCTACTTAAAGGTAGTACACTAAGGAGCTTTTAGCAAAAGGTCTTCTTGGGAGATGTAGAGGAAGAATTATGAGAGATGAAATCATCAAGGAATTCATCTAACATGTCAAAGTCTTCACTATTAAACACCTCATTAAGGGTACTAACATTGTAACAAGAAATGGAATCAAAAGCACTAAACTCTTGAACAAATAAATTTGACATATCTAAATCAACTACCTTTGCAATTTTTTTAATTTTTAATTTTATTATATATATATATATATTTGTTTCATGTAATGTAACCAAAAAGAGAATGACTAATGAAATGCTCAAAAGTAAAGCTATTTTTATGCATGAAAATTAAAGTATCCTAACTATCCACATCAAAAGAAGGACATCATGAAAGATATATACAAATGAAATCTAACCAAATCAAAAGAAAGTGTTCACATCGGGTTCACCAAAATGTATAGGAGAAAATGGAGAGAAATGATAATGTGTAGATCATTCACCATAGGTTTTTTCCATACATTAGGAATAGACTCAAGACAATACCCAGAATCAAGATTCGATTGATATGACCCAGTGGAATAGGATACCAATGCAAGATATAGGGTTTGGAGGAGAGCCTTGAGTGGATTCCTTTATAGAAACTAAAATATGCATATCTAAGATAGAAATGAACAATGGACAAGGAATGGACACACCTGGAATTGGATTATTCACTATCTGAATCTAATAATCCTCGGATGCCAGTGATCTGATACAACTCTAGATCTAGGTTCCTGGGTCCTGAAACTAATTTTGAAAATTGCCAGATGAGGGGTACAGTCAAATTTCAAATGCGCCCCTAAGTGCACAGTCAAATTCTAACTGTGTACCTAGGTCTATGCATCTGCAATATTCTAAGGAAGGGATGTTGATGCCAGTCTGAGGGTTCTGCCTTCACTATTATTCCGGTGAATACCTATTCTTGCAGATCTAAAAAGAGATGTGTGTGTTGTGGATATAGAGGGGTTTGCCTTAGTCAACCCCCCATTTTGGTGATTCCCACCTCCATGAATAGTCATTAGGAAGATGATAATGTGTTGTGCTTTATGACTCTAGAGTATGTCTAGAATGCTAGATGATACCAAAGTAAATGCCTAGGATGCAAGAACCCTACGTGTGATAGACTAAATCCTAGAATGGAAATGCAAGAAACCATGCCAATATGAAGTATCAAAGCTTAGATATGAACAAAAAAGTAAATAATATCTAACCATGAGAGGAAAGAGTACTCATAGCCATCTTCATAATCCTTTTGAAACTCCATAATATGACTTGAAGAGAGATTACAAATGATTGAAGACTTGATGGAGATTGATGTAGAGAACTCACACTTCAAAAGGATGTCACCAAATTGAAGTTTCCACCTTGCAATTGTTTTTTTTTTATAAAAAAAATTGGGGCTTTCACCTTATTGTTGATTTCACCCTCTAATATTTATAATGAGGTGTGAGGGTAGATTTTATAGTGATCTCGCATAAGAATTAAGCTAGCTGATACCAGTTTTGGAATTAAATCAAAAGTCTGATAGGTCCTGCCCTAGATCTGGGCACATTCCACCAGGGGTACAATCAAATTTTGATTTCACCCCCAAGGGGTGAAATTGAACTTCGATTGCACCCCCTCAAAATGTTTGCATTTTGATTGGTGGGAAATATTGGGGAGAGATTGTGGGATTGGGGGTATTGCCTGATTCTGATGAAAGGTGCAATCTAGTAATGAAATGAATTTTTTAATTGGAGGAAAATATTGGAGGATTCTTAGGGATAATATCCTGGCTCAATTTCACACACATTAGAGAGAATTAGGGAAGATTTATGGAGATTTAGGGAAGTTTAGGGGACCCATATTTGAATTAGGGACCACCAAGTACGTTTATGGTCCTGCAATGTAACTATAATGAAAATACAATAAATTAGGAGCTAAATAATCATTAAAGTTTAGAGCACATTAGGTGCTTGCAATTTAGGATGATACAAATAGGTAAATTGAAAATCTATTTTTTGAGTATCATCTTGCATATTTAATATAGATACACGTGAAGATATCCATTTACTCTTTTATGATAGTTACAGTACATTTTTTATCACATCATATTTCTCTTTGGAGATTATTTTTAATGTATTTTCATAGGTTTTTTTATTGGTTTCACCTTATTGCATTGTGACATCCTTTGATTCCAATATATGGACACTTAAGCAATTTTTATAGCCATATATAGTGAGACTTATTCCCTTGCCTCTTTATTTTCAGAGTAAGTTATCTACACACACTATTGGATTTATTTCTTGTAAAGGGGATAAATTTTGTTTATTGATTATGGATCATCTTAAACATTCTTCTATGTGCATTTATTATTAGCACAAGATATACGTCTTTGTGTGGGGATACATAATTTCTCTATTTCTCTCATATAGTGGGATAGTTGCTATTGTTCATGATGGATTTAAGTCCTTGGTGGGTTAAGTTGAGTCCTCCTTATATCACTCCATCACTTGTATATACTTGTTTGCATTCTTTTTCTCATATGGGGAGGATTTTTTGCTACAATTTTTTCTTTTGTACTCTACTTGTGAGAGATTTTTAACATAAAAACCTCATCGTTCCTTATTGTTGGAAATAATATTTATATATCTATATTTATTGTGCCTCCCAAAGTTACACTTAAGGTGATGGTGTTGTTAGAATGTATATGAATAACTGAGAGGGGGGTGAATCAGTTAGCCTCAGGTCTACATGTACCAATTGAAACTTTATAGCACTTTAAACAACTTAGATTTGCTTGGTAGCAATAGCATAAATCAACAACATAAATATGTAGTTTACTATTCAAATGTAATCAGCTTGTAGAAACTTAATAGTAAAACACAGCATAAACATTCACACAAGTTGACACCAGTATTTAATGTGGAAACCCAAATTGGGAAAAACCACCAGTAACATGCTACCAAGTTTTCACTCTTCTGAGGTGAGCTCTGCTAGGAGCCAACCCTATTAAAGGTTACAAAACACACTACTAAATGTGACCTGGTTAAAGGATTTAATCACCCTGTCAGGAGTGGCCTTGTTAGAGGTCTTAAAACATTCCACCTGAATGTCACCTTTCTCAAAGGATTTATACAATGACTATTAGGTCAACCTGGTTAAAGGATTTTGACTGATACAATGGTTAGAAAGTTATCAGCAGGTGTGATCTAATACATACAACTTTCTTTGCAAATACAGATCCAATTCAGCTCTTATGCTAATTCATTGAGTGGCCTCCATTCTCATTTCAATCTTTGGATCTTCTTGGAAATTTGTCAAGCAATCACTTTCATAACTCTTTGCTTCTCTGTTCAGCCTTCTTTGCTAGATCATGCCAATCAGTCAATTAACCATGCAATCCTCTTGCATACAATTTTCACATACATACATCCTTTTGAATAACCCCTTGAGGTTATCTTATACATCTTCATCTAGGTAAAATAAATATTTTCCGCTTAATCAAGATCGTAGATCCTAGGTTAGGTCAGATCCAACGGATCTTTCCATCTTTACATTTAATTTATTTCTCAAAAGCAATCACTAATTAAATCTTGGATCCATGCATTAATTATGGTTACCTGTGCATTTAAATAGTGTGGACCAATCGTGCTTATGCTTAATTAACTTTACATATCCCAATAAATTCAATTATGTCGGCCAGAGATCTCAAATCTCAACATTTACCAAAATACTGCTTCTCGGCCAACACCATGTTCTTCCACTTGGTCATCACTATTTTCCTCGGCAATTTACTGGCACTCGATCGACACTTACAAATTATGTTCGGCATACACTGGTGCTCGGTCGACACAAAATTCACTTGGCATATATTGTTCCCAGTAAACTGATATCATACAGATAAACAATACATTACTTTGCCAATGTGACAACTAATCAAATATCCTTTGTAATTCTCCATAAGTCAACCATTTCACTTTCTCTTCTTGTTATCCTTACCTTCAAATCTTCTTCAATAACCAATAGATATGGTACTCAAACAGATAGCAATAGTCTCACCAGTTAAGGTTTGACATCAATGACAAAACAACAATTGTTTACATTGTAGCTTTCAAACAATCTCCCTCTTTGGCATTAATGGCAACACTAAACAATAAAACAATAATGTTACAAACATAGTTACCATACAATCCAAAAATTCTGCATATGCTCCTTGATATGAACAAATCTTCATTAATGTCTTTAGCTTCATTCTAATTCTTATCTTGTAAAACATTTCTCCCTTTGTGTCTGTAATCACACTGAAATATTTGTATTTCTGTTCATCTGTAGACTCTCTCTTTCAGTAAATTCTCCCTTTTTCTCTAAGTATAGTAAACTCTCCCTCTTTCATTAATGTCTTTAGCTTCATTTTGATTCTTATATTGTAAAAAATTTCTCCCTCTATGTCTTTAATGACACTGAAATCTTTCTATTTTTGTTTATCTGTAGACTCTCTCTTTCAGTAAATTCTCCCTTTTTCTCTAAGTATAGTAAACTCTCCCTCTTTCAGTAAACTTGTCCCTCTTTGACAACAATGCCAAAGATGTTTACATCTTCATAGTGTAGATTCTTTTGTTCTAACTCAGTATCATGTTGTTCCTGTCATCTTGTTTATGACTGATCCTCTTTTCTATTCTTGTCTTTGTTTCACAGCTTTAGGCAGCTTCCTAAAGTGTGACTTCCTGTGCATCAATGTGTCAAATATTCTAAATATAACATTTGATGCAACAGTTCCATTCTAAACTAATTAGCTCCAGTTAAGGGAATCACCCCTAATTTACCTCACAGATACTCATGAGTATCCTTGGGTAGTGCCTTTGTAAATATGTCTGTTAACTATTCCTTAGTATTCACATATTCCAGTCTCACTTCCTTGTTTTGAACTAGCTCCCTCAAGTAATGATACTTGATAGCTATATGCTTTGTCTTAGAGTGCATCACAGGGTTCTTAGAAATATTGATGGCACTCATGTTATCATAATATATAACAACTGGTTCTATGATTTCTTCTTTCATACCTTTCAGTAGTATCTTCAACCATATAATATTAGAGCAGTTAACTGATGCTGCCACATACTCGGCTTTAGTCATAGATTGTGAGGTGCAATTTCATTTCTTTCTTTTCCATGAAACCAATCTCTTTCCTAAAAGAAATGCACCACTTGTGGTGTTTTTCCTGTCATCCACATTTCTAGCCCAATCAGAGTCAGTGTAAACTCTAAGCTCAAAATTATCATTCTTTTTGTAATACAAACCATATTCATCTGTTCCTTTCAAATATCTCAGAATTCTTTTTACTGTCATCATATGAGTTTCCTTGGGATTGGAAAAAAATATTTCAACAATTCCAACAGCCAGAGCAATATCAGGTCTGATGTGTACAACATATTGCAGCTTTCCAATCATTGATTTGTAAAGGGTATGATTCACTTCTTTTGTATCATCATTTTTTGTTAACTTTTGTCCAGTAGCCATGGGTGTACTCACTGGTTTTGATTCTTCCATGCCAAAAGTTTTTAGTATCTCCTTGACATATTTTGATTGAGTAATATAGATACCATTCTTCATTTGATATATTTGCGAGCCAACAAAGAATTTGATTTCACCAAACATAGACATCTCAAATTTAGTTTGCATCTCTTTTGCAAATGTTTGGCATAACACATCTTGTCTACCAAATATAATGTCATCAACAAAAATTTCAGCTAATAAAGTACCTTTATTTGGCTGTCTTCAAATAAAGATTGTTATTGTCATTGGTTCTTGCAAATCCAATCTTTATCAAATAATTCTGCAATCTCTCATACCATGCTCTTGGTGCTTGCTTCAGTCCATATAGTGCCTTGTGTAATCTGCAAACCATGTTCCTCTTGCTTGGGTCAACAAATCCATCTGCTTGTTCAATGTACACTTCTTCTTCTAATATTCCATTTAGAAATGCTGACTTTACATCCATCTAATAAACTTTAAAACATTTGTAGGCCACATATGCAAGTAAGGTTTCAACTCCTTCCAATCTTGCAACTGGGGTGAATGTTTCTCCATAATCAATTCCTTCCTCTTGTGCATAACCCTTGCATACCAGTCTACCTTTCTTCCTTGTTACTTCTCCATGTTCATTCAACTTATTTCTGAATACCCACTTAGTACCAATTACATTTTTGTCATTTGGCCTAGGTACAAGTGTCCAAGTCTTATTTTTCTCAATATGTTCAATCTTTTCATTCATGGCTTGTATCCAATCTTCATTTTCTAAGGCATCTTTTACTATTTTAGGCTCAAAATCACATAACAAGCATGTACCGTCTCTCAACTTACTTCTTGTCATAACTGCAGAATCCTTTGATCCTATGATTAGATTAGGTTTGTGGTGCCTCCTTACATACTTTGCGAGATTAGGTTCTTGTCTTGCTTCAGATTCATTGTTCTTGTTCAATTTAGGTTGATTCTGCGTCTCAACATCTCCATTAGATAGCTCGACAATTACCTCATGTTGCCCGATAGCCTCATTTTGTGACTCGGTAGGTGCTAGCTATTTCTTGGCAACCTCATTCTTAGGTTTAGGTAATACATTATAATCTTCCTCATCCAGATAGACAAATGATTTGTAACTTTCACATTCTTGTGTTCTTTCTGCTTCATTTCTTTCTGTATATTCATCAATTCTAACATTTGCACTTTCCACAATTTTGTAAGTGTTAGAATTCAAACACTTATATGCTTTACTTTTAGTTGAATAGCCAAGAAATATGCCTTCCTCACCTTTAGCATCTAGTTTTACATTTATGTTATCCTTCAGTATGAAGCATTTACTTCCAAAGACTTTGAAATATCTTACATTAGGTGCATATCCATACCATAGCTCATAAGGTGCAGCATTAGTACCTTTTTTTAACTTGTACTTTGTTCAGGGTATAGACTGTTGTACTCACAACTTCTCTCCAATATTTATGTACAACATTCTTCTCCATCATTAGTGTTCTGGCACAGTCCATGATAGATCTATTTCTTCTTTCAGAAATACCATTCTATGGTGGTGTCCTGGTAGTGGACATCTATCTTTTTATACCTCGGTCATTGCAGAACATGTTAAATTTATTAGAAATAAACTTGCCTCCTCGGTCAGATCTCAAACATTTCAGACTTTTCTCTGTCTCCTTTTCAAATTTTGCCAAGTACAACTTAAATAACTGGAATGTATCAATTTTTTCTTTAAGAAACATAACTGTCATCATTCCGGAGTAATAATCAACAAATAGAATGAAATATCTATCTCCACAGTAAATTTTATCACCAATGGGACCACAAAGGTCAGTATGAACCAATTCTAGAATTTCCTTAGAAGTATGAGTCTTGCTTTTGAAACTAAATTTAGTCATTTTTCCCAATTGACATTGCTTACACATTGCATTTTTAGGTTTCTTTAACTTAGGCAACCCTCTAACCTTTTTCAATTTTCTTATTCTTACCAAGTTATCAAAGTTTACATGACACAACCTTTTATGCCATAACCAAACATCATTATATTGTGTAAAAAAGCATGTCTCATTAGCTAAGTCCATATAGAATAAGTTACCTTTTGTTTTCTCTCCACTTCCAACTAGTTCTCTAGTGGCATCATAGATCTTTGCCTTCTTGTGATGGAATTCAACTCTGTAACTAGAATTATTTAGCTATGCAACACTCAATAAATTATAGTTAAGATCATCAACCCAATATACATTGTCACATCTGATCTTTTCAGTCAAGTTAATTGATCCTTTCCCTTTAACAAGACATGGTGCATCATTTCCAAATTTAACATAATCGCCAATGCACTGAGCTAAGGTTTCAAATTTATCCTTGTCACCAATCATGTGATGTGAACACCTACTGTCAATAATCCAACGGTCACCTTTACTCATGTAAGAAATTAATGCAATTTTATCATTATCATCAGAATCATCTTTCATGGCAACATACACTTCTATATCATTTTCATCAGAATTATCAGTTCCATTTTCAGAGGCTTCTTCAGCTATATAGAAAGATTTCTTACCTTTGTCTTTGTAATCTTTATACTTTCTGAAGTCTCGGTCATCCTTTCTATCTTTGTACTTATTTTCCCTTCTTTCATATTTGTCATTCTTATCAGGACATCTAGTAGCAATATGACCAACTTTGTTACATGAAAAACAAATGATAGGAAGTTTACGTTTGAATTTTCCTTTTCCTCTAGATAACCTTTTTTCCATAAGTGCCTCAAGTTCTTCCAAATCATCATCTGTAGTGTCATTGTCACTGTTTACACATTTCTTTCCTTTCTTTGATTTGTTAAGGACCAACTGGGATATGAATGCAGAATCAATAGCTTGTGGAGTGTAGTTATCAATATTTGACATCTCAAATGCAGTAAGTCTGCCTACCAGACCTTCTAAATTCAAATTTTTATTAGGAGTACATCTTAATTCTTGAATTACAGAGACTCTAATAGCATATACAGGAAAAAATGTTCTCAATACCTTGCTCATAATGGTGTTATCATCAATGGTTCCATTTGTTGGAAATACAATAATGGGAAAGAAAGATACTGAGAGGGGGGGGGGGGGGGGGGGGAAT
>MU225425.1:2255467-2280502 GCA_018584345.1 Thuja plicata
CAAACCTATTCTTGTACTCCTCAATAAATTTGACTCTTTGTTTAGAGGTTAAGTCAGGTATTATTTTGGCTAGGGTTCCTTCCCTGATCTGTCTTTCAGTGGCAAGTGCAAATTCCCATTTTCTTGATAGAAATTCATATAGTTCATCAAGCACATGATTTCCTATCTCTGTAGGAGTTAATTTGAAGGTACCAATCATGTCCAAGAGTGCTTCCTAAACTTTGTGCCTATCTGCTATTTTCAACTTGTCATATTTGATGAACTTAAATGTTGCTAACCCTGCTGAATTCCTTAAAGTGTCACATACCTCATCAATTCTTGCTGGTTTCTTGAATTGAGCTTTAGGTATGTTTGTGGGCTCATCAATTTCTATCAACTCTTCATCACTATCTGGCCTCAAATTTAATTTCCTTCTTGGTCTCTTTGCTGGCTCACTCGGCTTAGCCTTAGGAGCAACCTTTGCTTCCTTACTAGAACTACTTTCTGCAACTTTTCTCTTACCATACACTTTTGTTTGCACTTGTACTAGGGAAGTAATAGTAGATGCTCTTATCCTTGGATGATTAGCTGCAGGAGGTGTAACCTTGGGTTTGGCTCGGCTAGGCTTGGTTACTATGACAATTGATGGCTTCTTGCCCTTAGCTTTCTTTGTAACTTCTTTTGATGCACTAACTTCCTCCTCAGTAGAGATATCCTCACCTTGTCCAGTGGTCAGACCTAGAGGTGCATCCTCAGGTTCTTCATCACTACCCAAGCCAACCATTTTCTTTATATTTTTCACTATCTTCTTTCTTTTCCTCTCCATAGTTCCTTCATTCAAACTTCTAGAGATCTTAGCTTTAGCTTCATCAAAGTTTCCAAATATTTTTGTTGTGGTATCAATTGCCTTGGCTAGGAGTGTAGTGATGGTGGCTGATGCTTCATCAACATTAATCTCATATGGAAATGGATCTAAACATGTTATCCTAGGAGTCACTACCTTGATATTAGTGTTATCTGTATCAACTAGAAAACAGATTTCCTCATAGTGCTTCTCCACTAGTGACTTAGGAATCCTAGTCCTTAATCTCATTCTCTTCTTGAATTCTCCAAAATAGCTACCCATAATGCTATTGAAATTGCTCTCTAATTTCTCTATACATTCACTAATTTGAACTGTAATGGGCCTATCCTTTTTCCAAACAATATTTCCTAGTGTAGGAAATGTATCCTGAATGTAGAAGAGTATACAAACTAGTAAAGAACCAAGCTTACATGATGAGCTCTTATCCTTTCTGATTGATGCAAGGTTCTCAGCTAACTATGTCTATTGTAGCTCGGCAAGATCATATGTGTGATTCTTCTTCACAATTTTCCATGCATGATCAACTGTTGTACAGGGAACACTATCCAATCTGCTGGACTGATAGAACTTGTGTGCAATTACCCTTACTCCAAAGTCAAGCTCTAGGTCAGTGATTGTAGAGATAGTCATACCTTTGTTATTCCATATTTCTCCATTGTTCAATGTAATATCCTCTTTGCTGTTATCCCTCATGGTCTACTTTTCATTCACTACAGGATATCCAATCACCCGATGAATCATACTTCTAGTGATCTTGACTGGTCCATTGTCTAGCCACATGCTCATGTCATGAACTCGGCTAAGGATAACCTTGATCCATTCATCTTTGAAACCTTGTGGAAAATCTAGGGCACGAGTTAACCCTTTTTTGGCTAAGTGTTTGAATTCTGCCTTTAGAACTCCATTTTCACACAGTTTGCTGTAGGATTTCCTTAATTTATTATCACCTACTTCTCCAATTTTAACCATATAACATGATCAAACATCATGAATTATAATTACCTTGGGGGGAATGGATGAGAGGGCTCCCGTTAAATCACTCTGTATCGCACTTTCAGGGACGGCTTGAAAGTTGATAGGTTCACATTTGTCACTCTGAATCAACTGAATTTGTTCTTGTTCTACCTCCATACTCTTGGCGGGTGCAGAAGAACTTGCAGCCATAATTCTAAAATTTAGGGTTTGAGAGATGGAAAACATAATACCTTGGCAAGTGATGCTTCGCACTATTCTCTGTTCACTATTTTCTTTAAGATTGCCGATGAAACACTGATGAAATCTCTGTTCCTAGCTCTGTTAAGATCAATTCTACAAATTGCTTCAATCACTCCGTAAATAGTAAAATCGCAAGGTAAAAATGAAATATCAACTATTCATCCTTTATATGCTTCGAAGGGTAAAATTAGGTGAGCATTAAATGTTTTTCCCATTGAGTTAGTGCAAGCCAACTATCCTCAGCCTTAACACAACTTGCATCCCACTTGGCTCACTACACTCGGCCTTCACAAAATTTTTACTTGGCCAACAAAACTTGGCACTTACTAAAGAACTCAGCTTTAGTGACCATGATAGATACTCAACATCTATAGTGCAATTTTCTCATCTTGGCATTTTGTCTTCAAATATGTCCTGGTGTATCTTAACATATGCAAATATGGACTTTTTGTACATTTCATGTTAGGAACTGATGTAAGATAAGAATTTTTAAATACAGTTCCTTACATACCTCTTTCTCTTAGTTGGAGATGATGTGATCACCTGATCCATTGGATTGGGTGACCTCATCTTCATTAGCTTCACTGATGCATGGTTTAGACTTCTTAACCCATGTCTTGTTCATCTGTGCTCTAATTTTCTCAACTGTAGGTGCAGGTACTCTAGTTTTGCAATCTTTCCTTGTATGACCAATTTTCAGACAACTGTGACAAACTAGGCTTCCATTCATCCAACTTTTAGACTTTCCTCTGAAATGTGTCCTTATGTATTTTTCTAGAACATGTCCATACTCACCACAGTAATGACAACTGTGCCATGTGTTGTAGTCCCAATTGTAAGTATTGCCTTTTCTTGGTGATTTCTCTTGTACCTTTGATGTCCACTACTGTTTACCTTTAGATCTATAATCTTATGCTCTATGACCATATTTGTGACAATTATATAAATTACCATTGAATCTAGGTGTTTTTCTTTCCTTTTCCTTACATTCACATGCTTGATGTCCAAATTTATTATAGTTAAAGCAGTAACCATTAAAGTTAGTTTTTGGATTGGACTTACCATTCTTGCTTTGGCAAATGTTTGCTGAATGACCTGGTTTCCCACAGTGGTGACAAATAGGTTTCTTGTTTCTTGGCTTTGCATTCTTTCTTTCACCTATCTTAGATGATTCTCCATCTTCAGTGGTTGTATGTTGTTCAGTGTGACCTAACCCAGAAAAATATTTAGGTCTTCTTGATGCTTCCACCAGTTGTTCAAAGTAGTTCATAGTTGCACTTGAATCATTCACTATATTATTGATTTATTTCTTAGATCTCAATTCATCTTTCAATTAATTGTTCTCAGATCTAAGATTAACAATTTCCAAGGCTTTCCTGTTGATCTCCTGATTCACAAGTAGTAGTTGATTAGCCATGTCCACTTGATTGACTGTCATGGTTTGCACTTCATGTGTTCTTTCATCAAGTCTGGTAGTCAGCATTCTCTTGTCTTCTTTTTCCATAGCCTTTTCATCTTCAGCTTTCTTTTTCTGTTCAACAACTTCACACATTCTTATTGATTGGGCTTCTTGTTCCTTTTTCAGATTTTTGACTTCTTCACATAGTGCACTGTTCTTTTCCAGTAGATCTGCTATTGTTGCATCGCTCTTAGTAGAATCTCCATTCTGAAATAGATTTGTGGTATCCTCTTCCTGATAATGAGTGTCATTTATCTTCTTGGCCAAATATTTTCTTGTAGCCAAGGACTTCTCAAATTCTTGTCTTCCAGACTCAAGCTGTTGGAGTGCTAGCTGAACATCAATCTTTTGATTCTCAATGAATTTACCCATCTTGTAGATCTCCATCTCGAGATCTGTATTTTCAAGCTAATTATAACCTTTTAGAGAACTTAGCTCTGATACCAATTGTTGGAAATATAATAATGGGAAAGCAAGATACTGAGAGGGGGGGGTGAATCAGATCTTCAAATATAAACACTTAAAACAAAGTGTTAACACATTCATACATAAATTAATCTAATGTAATCTCAGATAGCATCCACACCATGAAATAAGTAACACATAACACAATAACTTGGTAACCCAGAAACCCAAATAGGTAAAACTGGGGTGGGGATGACACCCACAAAAGTCTCCACTACTGCAGTAATAAAGTGTACCTGTTAAGGTTACAATGTTTGATTACAAAATGTAATCGACCCTATTAGAGGTCTGCTCTGTTAAAAGCTTCAGATCATTACAATTTACCTTGTTAAAGGATTTAAACTTACAATGAAGTAAGCACTCTGTTAGGAAATAAATAAAGGCCTACTAAAACCACTCTGTTAAGATATTTTTCACCTAATACGATGATTAAAAAGTCTCAAGTATTGATCCTTCGATATGCACTCTAATGCTAATGACGGATCTCCTCTTTTTAGTATCTCTTCTGATCTTATAATCTGATATATCTTTACTCTGTTGTTCACTGTGTTATGCTCTGCTTGATCTCTGCTTCTGAACAAAATAACCCTATGTGCATTTCACTTCAAAATGTAGTCACTTCAACAAATTACTCTTCTGCCTCTTGCACATACATCCAAAATAGGGTTTCGAAGCAATCTAATCTATCTATACAGATCTGACAGTGAGATCTAGATCAACGATCAATATCCAATACCCATACCATGATGGTATTACAATTAATGCTTACAATGAGTCATGCATAGGATAAAACAATTAAATGCATAATTAACTATGTATAAGAATATTAAATGCACACATAAGTCGGCCCAAAAAGCTTATACAAGTCAGCCGGATCACTTATCCTTAAGTTTGTATCATTCCTGAAAAGTATACAAAAATTGTCCTACTCAGTACTTTGACTGTTTGTCGCTCAACACTTAATATCCCTGTATCCTACTCGGCTCAACAATGTAACTCAGCTTGGCAATGTAACTAGGCAAACTGAAAAACTTCTCGACAATGTTGCTCGGCCTTGCATAGTTTTAGCTCGGCCACAGTGATAGCCAACTAAAATTGCCTAATGAAATGACTAAGTGTTGGGCACTAATCATCAATAGAACTTAGAGATTAACACCATTATCTCCTCTAATAGCATTCACAGCTTCCTTTATCCTACCACAGTATTGAACTATATTTTCTCCTTCTTGCATTTTCATTTCATCAAATTTACCTCTTAAACTTTCAGATTTGGCTCTCAACACATTTTTATCTCCTCCATTGATGGTTGCTAGGGTATCCCACATCTGCCTTGCATTTTTATAGTTCTTTATGTCTTCAAATTCAGGATAGCTCAGGGATGATGTGATCTCCAACATTGCTTGATTGTGTCCCTTCTTTTATCTTAATTGTTCAGTGGTGAGAGGAGTAGTTGGGACTACATAATCATGTTCAATATAGTTATTAGCAGCATCACCAATACCATCCAGATGCAATTTCATCAAAATCTTCCATGCAGGGAAGTTATCTTTGTTCAACTTCGGTACCTCCTTTTTATACATCTTGATCTTTTGCTCCAAGTACCTTCAAATTGTTTTCAAGAGACCAAAGCTTTGATACCAATTGTTAGAATGTATATGAATAAATGAGAGGGGGGGTGAATCAATTATCCTCAGGTCTACATGTACCAATTGAAAATTTATATCTCTTTAAACAACTCAGATCTGCTGGGCAGCAATAGCATAAATCAACAACATAAATATGCAGTTTACTGTTCAAATGTAATCAGCTTGTAGAAACTTAACAGTAAAACACAACATAAATATTCACACAAGTTGACACCAGTATTTAACATGGAAACCCAAATTGGGAAAAACCACCAGTAACATGCTACCAAGTTTTCACTCTTCTAAAGTGAGCTCTGCTAGGAGCCAACCTTGTTAAAGGTTACAAAGCACACTGCTAAATGTGACCTGGTTAAAGGATTTAATCACCCTGTCAGGAGTGGCCTTGTTAGAGGTCTTAAAACATTTCACTTGAATGTCACCTTTCTCAAAGGATTTATCCAATAACTATTATGTCAACCTGGTTAAAGGATTTTGACTGATACAATGATTAGAAAGTAATCAGCAGGTGTGATCTGATACATACAACTTACTTTGCAAATCTAGATCCAATTCAGCTCTTGTGCTAATTCACTGAGTGGCCTCCATTCTCATTTCAATATTCAGATCTGCTTAGAAATCTGTCAAGCAATCACTTTCGCAACTCTCTTCTTCTCTGTTCAGCCTTCTTTGCTAGATCATGCCAATCAGTCAATTAACCATGCAATCTTCTTGCATACACTTTTCTCATACATACATCCTTTTGAATAACCCCTTGAGGTTATCTTATACATCTTCATCTAGGTAAAATAAATCTTTTCGCTTAATCAAGATCGTAGATCCTAAGCTAGGTCAGATCCAACAGATCTTTCCATCTTTAAATTTAATTTATTTCTCCAAAGAAATCACTAATTAAATCTTGGATCCATGCATTAAGTACAGTTACCCATTCATTTAAATAGTGTGGACCAATTGTGCTTATCCTTAATTAACTTTACATATCCCAATAAATTCAATTATGTCGGCCAGAGATCTCAAATCTCAACATTTACCAAAATACTGTTGCTCGGCCAACACTGTGTTCTTCCACTCGGTCATCACTATTTTCCTCGGCAATTTACTGGCACTCGGTCGACACTTAGAAATTATGCTCGGCATACACTGGTGCTTGGTCGACACAAACTTCACTCGGCATATATTGTTCCCACTAAACTGACATCTTGACTTAGTGTAGTAGATAAACAATACTTTACTTTGCCAATGTGCCAACTGATCAAGCACCCTTTGTATTTCTTCATAACTCAACCATTTCACTTGGTCTTCTTGTTATCCTTTCCTTCAAATCTTCTTCAATAATTAATAGATATGGTACTCAAACAGATAGCAATAGTCTCACCAGTTAAGGTTTGACATCAATGACAAAACAACAATTGTGTACATTGTAGCTTTCCAACAGGTGTGAATGAATTAGTCATTAACTAGGCTCCTTAGTTCTTATCGACGCCTAATTAGTTGAGTTTACTTATGGCACATTTTAGTCATTTATTTTTTTATTTCATACGGATATTATTGTGGCACTTGTCATAATTTATGTTTTATTATCTTGGCATTTCCTTTATCAACAATATTTGAATACTTGTAAATTATGTATTACATTATACCTTGTATGCATTATATAATCTAGCATCCATTTCTTATGCCTCTCTTGTGGAAGGTTTCTTTTGGTTTTGTATGAAATCTTGGTTTCTTGAGTCTATTTTAGTACTCTTATAAGGTAGTGTAATTATTCAAGTAGGAGGAAATTATCCCTAAGATTTTTGGGTAGCTTGTCTAGCCAATTTGTGTAAAAAATTTGGACACCAACAAAATAAACAAAAAAACATATGTTGTGCAGGGATGCTTGTTAAGGAATGAAGGTACAAATGTGGATCTAAATTATAAGAAAATATCGAGGAACACTTATGTTTGAAAAAAACATTCATGTGTGTGACTAAAAATGACAATAGTTCTTCATGCAAAATCCCCATTTTGATAGTTTAGATATCACCATGATAAAAATGAAATCACTATAGTGAAAATATAAATGTCAAGATAAAGATGGTTTTTCTAACTACTAAAAGTGATGATTTTTTCATAGTGGAAAAATATATGTTTAAAAAACATAACAAAAGAACGAGAAAAAAGTGGCAAACATAGGAGACCGCCAGAGACTTCGAAAGGCTTGACAAGCAAGGTTTTAATTTAGAGGCACATGTTAGTTGCCACATTATTATTTTTCATATGCAATGTTGGATTTTGTAGGCTTGTATCATTATTGGACAAGCCATAATGACCCATTTGTGCTTGTGTGTATACAAATATTAATAATCTAATTATACTCCAAATAAAAATATAAAAAAATTGAAGTAATTTATAGACCTATATAAAATCATTATTAATATCTTTTATTCAACACTTATATTCTCTAATTTTAATTATCTCTAGAATCTCTAATTTGTAATTGAGATCAATTAAAATTTATTTAATTAATTAAAATATATATAACCTCAATTTTATCTTATTATTTAAGATGTGTCTAATATATGGATTTACATATAAGTTCCTAAAACTAATACTAGCAATTGCACCTTGGTGTACAATAGGTGGGTATGTGCAAGATCATGGTATACCAAGCTATGGCCTTAAGTGGCAATGAAAAATCAGAAAATTAGGGTTAGTCAACTTGACGTAAAAAGTTGAACATCTTATCAACCTTATGTGAAAAAGTTGTAAGAACAGAATCTGTAGGAAATTGAATGTAGTTTCTAAACTAGTAGCCCTTGTCTGAAAAAAATTAATCTAATTGTTCAATATTTTAGATTTCAATGCAGTAGTACAAATATTTTAGGAAAAAGATAAAAAGTACGTGTATGTCTGACCACCTTAATCACAATCAAATGATGATATATTTTCACAAGATACTAAATATAAGTAGTAGACTCATGCCTAGATGTGACACATATTTTTGTGTAAATTTTAACCAAATAAATAATTAATTGTGATTTTTCTTCTACAACTTATTCAAAATATAAAAAAAACTCTCGTGTCTGACGACCTTATCTAATTCTAAACTTTACAAAATTGCAAACTTTTTTTTTCTTATAGTAGGCGAAGCATAGAATGTGACGCATGTTTCAGATTTTAAAAAGGTTAAATTGTTTGAAATTTATAGTTTTTTTTCAATCAAGACTTTAGGGATAACTCAATTAGAAAATAAGTAATAATTACTTACTGAACTCGAATTCTGATAGCAATTATATTGATGGAAAGTTGATAACGTATTTAAGAAACCTTTTTTTTTTCATCGATTTTGGGTGAAAAAAAGGTCGTCAGCTACATTGTCTAAGTTTGGATATCAGAGGAAATATGGTGAACACGTCATTTGGGTTGACCATCCACGTTTGGCATTGGAAATTCAAACCCAAAGCAAATACCAAGCCTAATCGTATATCGATATTATCAAATTTCTGATATTATCGGATATCTGATATTATCATATATCTGATAACTCCCGGCCAAATACAACATTTTGATTTCAAACCTCTTTTTAATTTTATGATTTTATATTCTTTTTTTTTTGGTCAGTAATAGTTGTATTTTATTAATATTTAGAGAGAAAGTATTACATAGATATTTTCTATTTCAGTATTTAATAGCATCCCATTACAATTAAAATTTCATCCGCCCCTCGCCCAAAAAGGAAAATATTCCTTTTGTTACATTCATCTTATGACATCACCATTACATGATCCTTTTTAGAAACAGAGCTACCTGGTTTTCTTAGAAAGAAACCCACATTCGCATCGGCCGCCACAAACTGAACCACCACCACCTTCTTTGTGGTCATCATTCCTGCTAATCAAAAGTTTGACAGGAGCCAGTGAGCCTTCTCGCCTCTTGAAACTACATTGTAGTTTTTCTTTCACAAAAAAATGCATCCAAAAAACATCCCAAACTCCAAATTCAAAAAAGGGCGCTACCATCACAGGTCGTAATTACCCTGTTCTGTGAATAACCTTAAGCTCTTCAAAAAACCATTCACCACAACAAAAAAATGCAAGCTTACCATCGGTCAGGGTTCTAGGGGGAAGCTCCTTGCACCATCCTTCGGTTATGGGCACGCTGAGTCCTTCCTCTTCTTGGGAAGATAGTGGGAACTACCGGCCTTGGGTGTAGGGCATAGTAATTCTGAATGCCTACCTTTAACTATTCCAAGCCAGTTTCCTATCCCTCAAATAGTTCTACTTCTTGGCCCCTTCTGACCACTGTAAGAAGGGTTGAATGCCATTTTTTATGCCCTCCTCATCATTCTCGTAGCATTTTCTATAGTTGATAGCCCAACCCAGGTGCACCCAATCTAACAGATGATCCAGATTTGGGATGAGGTCTACAACAAAGAGGGAATTAATCACCCATTTTACAACCCTCTCATGTTCACCCAATTCAAGCCCCCACACCATGATCATAGCTACTATGTCCACTTGCAGCTACCATCTGTCTGTGTTTGCATGGAAAAGTGGCCCTAGGGTCTGTTGAAATGCTTCCACAATCTCTGGTGTTGGACATTTTATCAATAGCTTAACTTTGTGGTCCTCCACCAGGCCAAAAATGCCCTTCTGTTGTAGTTTTGTTGTGAAAGTAAAGCGTGGTTCCATTTTTGCAAGCTTCCAGCTTACACAAGAACTGGAGCAACTTGTTTCAATCCATTCTTCCGAATGAAGTTTGGAGAGGGGCGTCACCTTATGTTAAGCCAATCCTCATTGATTTGCAATCAATGCTCAAAGTTCTTAATGGAATTGGCATGTGGGGTGGCAGTTTTTGCATAATTCACCACCCGCGATAGGTTGTTCCCCGCCGTCGTGTAATCAATATATTAACATCATTTAATAGAATGAAACCAACTTAACTTTTGTGCTTTGTAGAGTAAATCTCATCCTAGATCCACCCAGACTCGGGCTAATCATTTATAAGAGAAACATTTGGGTAACAAGCATTATTATAAATTAATTTGTTTTCCTATATTAAAAATTCTGATGGGGGCAACTCCTCTATCCATAAATCATTTATCACTAAGATGTTTAGAGCTTGTTTGGAGAGCGCGTCAGCTTTCATATTTCCTTCTCTCCTAATATGAGTTACCTTGAAATCCTCAAAGGTCTTAAGCATGTCTTTGATTGAGTCAGTATATTTTTCAAGGTGCCAAGCTCTTAGAGATAATTTGGAAATTGCCTGCAATATTAGTAGTGAATCTCCTTCTAAGTGCAGTTTTTTAATACCCCTAAGTTGTGCCAGTTGAACTGATAGTAAAGCCACTTGGCTTTCAGCCATGTTATTTATTCCATCCAAGCATCTTTTAGCCACCTTTATATTAATCTTTCCCTATGCATTCCTAAAAATGACCCCTATGCCATTGGGTCCTGGGTTGTTTTTTGCAACCCCATCAAAATTTGCTTTTATCCATTCTTCCTCTGGGGGCTCCCATTGTGTCTGCTCTATTTTCCTTGGATTTATATTTGTCACTAAAGCTCTAGTTGGTGAGCCAAACCTTACTCCTGGCCAATTCATTTGAATCAGGTGGTGTTCATTTGTGTAGGGAACTTTTAAAAACTATCTTCTTGTGGCAGAGGTGCTCACAACTTCTTCAATAACATGATGTAATCTATTTAGAAATCTTTCCAATGATTCCTTTTCACCTCAGAAGAGCCTCATATTTCTCTCCTTCCAAATCTCCCATACTACCATGAATGGAACAATCTTCCATATGTTTGACAAGGTTGATTTCTTACTCTCCCTGGGCCAACCTGCAAAAACCTCAGAAATAGTATTAGCTCGTGGAATTAACCACCTAAGTTTCTTTTGGACAAAGTTCCAATAATTAGCCGCAAAGTCACATTGTAGCATCATATGGTCTAAAGACTCCTCATTGTTTTCACAGAGTTCACATCGGGTTGGGCCACTAAAGCCTAGTTTTTTCCTCCTTTCCCCAGTCAGAATTTGCCCTTTACATACCAGCCAAGCAAACACACCTACCTTTGGTAAAATATTTTTACCCCAACATAGATCCTTCAATGGGAACTATGGTTCAGCAACATTTTCCAGAAATTTGAAACCTATTTTAACTGAATATTCCCCTAAGAGGGACCCGCACCACCTGATATTGTCTTTCTTCCCTATTAATGTTACCTCCCTACAGCTGATGAGCCTCATCATCTTGTTCTTCTATTCTAAAGGGAAGTTAACCTCCTCTAAATTCTTCCATCCCCATCTCACACCTTCACTTGTTCTTTTTTCTTCCAGCCAGTCTTTCACTTTACTACCCCAAAGTGTTTTTAGATGGTTTTTTAAACCCAGCAAGTCTTGGTTCTCATTTAAAGCCTCATGTCCCTCCCATGAGTCCTTCCAGAAGAGGGATGAGTTTCCATCTTTGAGCTGCCAAGTTATGTGTTTAGTAATAATTGGATGACATGCTAACATGAAGTTCCATATTACCGAACCCCGAGGGGGATCCTTAATAGTCAGAATCCTCCTCACAATCTGTGGAGTCTAAATATTTAGTTTGCATAATTCTCACCCAGTAGACGTTGTTGTGCCTATACAAACTCCACATAAGTTTTTCTCCTAGAGCCTTATTCATTATTTTCCAGTTGTGAATCCCTGCCCCACCATGGTCCTTTTGTTTGCATATCTTCTCCCATGCCACCAGTGGGATTTTATCTTCCTCCTTGGCTCCACACAAAAAAAACCTTCTCATTTTTGCACTTAAAATCTTGACCACCTTCTTGGGAATTTCCATACACATCATTGAGTACACGGCCGGGCATGGTTGAGATTACTGTTTGGAGCATCAAAATTCTGCCTGTAGATGACAGCCATCTGCCCTTCCACCCATCCATTTTCTTTAGACATTTCTCTATAAGATATTTCCAAAAATCAGCTTTGTTTCTCCCTTTAAAGAGGGGGATTCCCAAATATCTGCTTGGTAGTAGTCCAACTTTCATTCCTAGGATGTTGCTGATCCTAGTTTGTAAGTGTAAGGGGGTATTGAAGAAGAAAATCTCTAATTTTCTCCAATTAATCGTCTGTCCTGAAGCTTTCCCATACATATCGAGGGTCTCTTTCATGATATTGGCCTCGTGTTCCATGGCTTCCCCACCTAGGAAGGTGTCATCCACAAACTGGATATGTGAGAGGGCCTCCACCCCTTCTGCTATCTGAATACCTTTCCATATTCTATTTACCCTTTTCATTGTAATCAGCCTTCCCGATGCCTCTACCATGATTATGAAGAGAAAAGGGAAGAGAGGATCCCCCTATCTTATGCCCTTATCTTGTGCAAAAAAACCTTGTGGACTACCATTTATCAATACATAGAACCTTGGGGTTTCAATGCAACATTTTTCCCATTTAATCCATTCTTTCCCAAACCCAAATCTGCCAAGAACTTCAACTAGGAAGTCCCTGTCAACTTTATCATAAGATCTTTTGATATCTAGTTTCACCATCATACTTTGGCTTTTTGAGGATCTAATTGAATGGATTGCTTCATGTGCAATCACTACCCCTTCAAAAATAGACCTGCCCGGTGAGAAACCACTTTGTTCCTTAGAAATCACTGAGTTGAGAACTAACTTTAGTATGTTTGCTATAGTCTTAGAAATTATCTTGTAGATAGTATTGCACAAGGCAATAGGTCAGAAATCTTCAAAATTTTCTTGTTGTTCTCATTGTGGTATCAGAGCAATAAATGTGGTGTTGAGATTGTTCAACAAGAAACCACCTTCCTGGGATTCTTCAACAATCTCCCAAATTTCCTATTCGAAGATGTGCCATAGCGTCTAAAAGAGAATGGTCGGGAAACCATTTGGTCCTGGTGCCTTGTCCCCTCCCAAGCCCATCAATGCCTATTTAAACTCCTCCATGGATACCAGGTCTAATAGATTCATGTTTTGTTCCTCTGAGACTACAAAAGGGATCATCTCTAGAATTCTATCATAGCTGGTGGTTTCTCTATTGTTTACCAATTTCTTTTTTGAGAAGAAAGCTACTGCATGTTTATTTATAAGCCCCTTGTCCCTCACCTCCTCCCCATTTTCATTTTGAATTCTGAAAAATCTTGTTGTAGGCCCGTCGTTGTTTGAGAGAGTTATGAAAAAAGTTGGTATTCAGATCTCCCTCTTTCAGCCAAGTCTCTCTCAATTTTTGCCTCCAAAAAATATCTTCTTTTTTTAGTAATTCTCCCAATTCATGTTGAAGAGTCTGTTCTTCTGCAAAGTCAGCCTTCTCCATTCCATTCTCAATAACTCTCAAACTTAGGGCAGTTAGTTTAGCTTCCACATTATGTTTCTCAGCAAATATATTTTTAAAGTGTGTTTTATTTCATATCTTTAATTGTTCTTTAAGAAATTGCAGTTTCTTGAAAAAAATAAAAGCCTTGTTACCTGGTCTCCTTGGGGAATTTGACCACCATTCTTCAATCAGGTCACTGAAACATTTTGAAGTAAACCACATTGCCTGAAATTTGAAAGGGCATCTATCGGGGGTATCCTCATGCTGAATCCGCAGGCATATTGGGTAGTGATTTGAACCCTGGAAGGGTAGGATCTCAGCATCACAAGACCAACTTGTGTCCACCCAATTTCCCCCTATGAAGAACCTATCCAGCTTTTCTACAATATTTAGGAAGCCCACTCTTCTTCTTGTCCATGTATAATCCCCCTTTTTGAAAGGTAAATCCATCAGTCTATAATCAATTACAAAGGAGCTGAAGTCTCTTTGATTCTCATTGATCCACCCTTTTCCACCTTTTTTGTCCTCCGAAGTTAAGATAGCATTAAAATCCCCTCCCAAAACTACTACCTCACTTGCCATATTCTCCATAATTCCTTTCAATGTTTCCCATAACATCCTTTTGTGTTCCCTGTTATTTGGTCCATAGATGTTAAAGAAAGATATGTAGCAATGGAGATGTTTGACATGCACTCTTAGCCACCACCAATGAAGATCATGTTGAATTACTAATACATCAATAGTGCTATTATTCAAAAGAACACCAAGTCCTTTGGAAGCACCCTGTGATCCCATCAAAGCACATTTCCACCTTTTAAACTTCTACTTAAAGAACTCACTGTCCTCCATATTTATTTTGGTTTCCTGCAGCAACACTAAATCTAGTTTTGTTTGATCAAGGCATCGCTTTATCAAATGAATCTTGTTAGGGGCATTTCAGCCCCTAACATTCCATTATAATGTTTTCATGTCTCTCAGGAAATGTCATTGCAATAGCCATTTCCCAATCTTAATTTGGATTGGTTTGTAGCATTCCCTGCTATCTTCAACTTCTCCCTTGTGGATTTCGCTCCTCTCTTTCCTTTCAGACCAGTGTTTGGTTTTTTCTTTGTTGACACTATTTGTCCTATAGACCTATTCTCTAGGACTCCCATGGATTCAAAGAGACCTAGGTTATTCACATCACTTTCCCCAAGCTGTTCATCAAACTCTAATTCCCATTCCTCCAAGGTTTGTGCAATAAATTTTTCTTCTTCTAGTGATTTGTTCAAATTTCTGATTGTTGTGATTTCTATGTCCTTGAAATCTTTATGCCCACTATTAGTGTTCAATCCTAGTTCGAAGGTTTCTTGGTGGAGATATTCCTTCCTTCCTCCATCTGAGGTCTGTAGGCAGACTATTGCATCCTGCAACAGGGGGCATAGTCATTCTAAAGTGTCTTGAATGATTGAAAGGCTTTCACCCTCACCACCTGTCCCTAAAGGCTCCTTTCCACTCAATGCCACTTGTAGGTGGGGTAAAAGAGTTTCAGGGGATGGGGGCCTTTTCTCAGGCTCATATGCTTCCCTTAGTTGTGAGAGAGGCATGCATTTCACTACTTGGGTGGAGAGGCTCACTGTAGCTACGCTCTTACCATCCTGCTCCCCTGTTAGCGTCACATCTACTCCCCTTTTCATCAGGTCACTTGGGGATCCATTAGAGTACTGTTGTTTATGCATCAAGGAGTGGTGAGTTTCCATAATCTACTGTGTGGATAATCTGTCTGCCTCCTCATAGTTATGTCATTTGATTTCTTTAATGGCCTCCTCTCTAGCATTTTTGTACTCCTTCCTCCTTGGAGGAGTATTGAATTGTCCTCTGTCTAGGTTGTTCATTTTGTTTGCCATCAAATCCACTACACCTTTCCTGGTTATTAGGAGTTCTAGTTCAAGTTGATCCAAAAGCTTGTCTTCCTTCACGCCTTTCCCCTTTTTTTTCCCTTTTATCATAGGTATTGTGGGGGAGATCAAGTTTTATTCTCCCTCCCATACTTCTATCAGTTGCTTCCAAGTACTATGCTCAGTCCCCAGTATTATAAAGTCTGGAACTGTGTCATTGATTTGGATATTAATAAGGATTCTATGGTGTATAGAGGAGTCTTTTTTACTTATTACCTCCTTTGCAGAAACAAAGGTGCCAATCTTGTTCCCTATTTGCGCCAAAGTGGTTTCATCCTAGTATTCCATTGGGAGATTATGTAAGTTCAACCACACCGTATATTCCTTTAGCTTCTCATTCATAGGGTCAAAATTTTTAGTCCAATCCTTCATGTAGACTCCTTTCCCATTGATTAGATAGGGGATATTTTTTAGGATCCGTTCTTTTTCCTCTTTCACATAGCAAATACCCATATAAAAACCATTTGTGAGGGTTTTGAGCTTTACCTCCTTACCCCACACCTGACTACACCAGCCTTGAATAAGAGACACTGATGGTCATGGCCCTAGCCATTTGAAGAAAAAATCCCTATCTTTAAAAGAACCTACTGCGTTGAGCTATAAAGGGTTTGAGATCTTTAGTGTGGACATTACCTCATATTTAATATTATCCTCTTCGATGCTGGCTTGTGGTGGTGGATCTGCCCCATTCTCCTTTTCCACAGACTGCTTTGGTCAATAGAACTTGTGCGTAATCTTGGTGAAATCATAGTTTTTGCCAAATCGAGTATAAAATGGAGCCTGCTCCCTGTTTGTGTTCCAGTTCTCCCTTCTCCTTCCATTCCAAATAGATTTGCTAGCTGGGGGTCGCAGATTACTTCTCCCTATCTGACATTCCAAAGAAAAAATGACCTTGCTAGTGTGTGGAGTTGCGTGTATTGAAGGGCCACTTGTAATATCCATGGCCATTGTAGTTCTTCCCTGGGTGTTCTTTGAAACCCGCCCATGCTCGATATTTCCCTCCAACTCCTTCACCTCTTGTTGCAGGTGACCGTTGCCTCCAGAGGAATTCCCGCTTCTCCCTCATTTCAAATTCTATGATTTTATATTCTTAGTTTATATGTTATAAATTTCATTTGTTTTAATATTAATATTAGATGGTAATAGCATTAG
Source organism: Thuja plicata (assembly GCA_018584345.1). NCBI lineage: Eukaryota > Viridiplantae > Streptophyta > Pinopsida > Cupressales > Cupressaceae > Thuja > Thuja plicata. The sequence continues at coordinate 2,272,487 of MU225425.1, forward strand.
TATTATATAATTATTTATTTCTCTATTGTATAATAGTATAATATTAGTATTAATTATTTATTAATATTTATATTATAACAATAATACCTAGAGAGAGAGAGAGAGAGAAATTACTATAATATTAATATAAATATAAATATGATATTAATATTAATATAATAATAATATTAATTTTAATGTAATAATAATATAAATATTAATATAATATTAATATTGTTAAAATATAATAGTAATACATAAAGTAAAATAAACATTCAAAATAGGATGAAAATGAAAAGGTTCAAGCAAAATTTGGGCGGGAGATATCGGATATAGGATAATATCGGATGTCTGATAATATCAGATATCCGATATTATCAAATATCTGATATTCTTTACTGGTATCCAAAAGAAAAAATTGATTCTCTGGGTCCCTGTCCGAGAAGCACGTTTTTCTGCATAGAATTCATGGGAAATCAGTTGTGAAAGACAAAAAACACTTTTTTGAACCTTTTTGTGGGAATCTCTATATTATCAAAGGTTGCATCACCTTTTTGGTCTCACCATGGGAAGTAGTAGTCATCGAAAGCATAAACGAAAGATGAAGCTCACAAATGAAGAGATTGAAGTGTATAGAGAAATGGATAGGGTTGCCCATCAGAATAAGAGACAAGGTATGTTAAATTTTAATGAAGATGTAGGCATAGGCCCACCCTTAAATGCGGTTTCAAGTGAATAAGAACATGAATTTGAAATGATTTATGAAAATAATATTGAAAATGAGAATGTAGGGATTGAAGATGAAAATGTAGGTTTTGAAAATGAACATGTAGATGTGGACAATGGAAGTGTGGACATTGACAATGACAATCCACTATTCAAATATGAAGGAATTGACAATGATAATGGTGCAAAAGAGCCAAATCAGCATTACAAATCTCCAAATTATATGAGAAATGAAGTCCCTTGTGAGGAAGAAATACAAACTTCAAATTTGAGACCTTCAAGAACAACAAAATGGTTACTTGAAATTGATGAGAAAATAATGAGCAATTTCGATGGCAAGCGATTAGAAAGAACTGTTTGGTTGTGGGTTTCAAAAAATTTTGATCAATTTTTTAGACAAGACATTGTTTGAGCAATGTCAATTGTTTGTGTAGTTGTTAAAGATGCAGAAGATGAGACCTATTCTAGCCAAATTGAAGATTAGTGTGAACAAGGAAAAAGAGAGGAATGCTATTATTGTGGGAAATATTTTTAGTGCTCTCAATTCCATTGGGAAGAATACCAAGGAAAAAGACAAGAGATCCACTAGGAGGGTTATTACAACCTCCTTAGTAAGTCATCATTTGAGAAAGGCTCGTTTGATGAGACAAACTTGTGTTGACTTGAACCTAAATCGTAAAACTTTGGATAGAGCACTTGTAAGAAGAGAAAGACTTGATGATCCTCTTCAAAATGATACATGGGCTTATGGTGGGAGACTTCCACATTGTGATAAGAAGCTTACCGATGATGTGAAGGATCAAATTCAACTATTTTGGCAATCTAACTCAAGAGTGTCACTAAATGTGAAGGATGTCTTGAAGTTGAGAATTGGCATTCGAGACTGCACCCCACATCCAAAACATTATTTGGAGGTGAGTCAAACAATGTTGTTCAAAACATTTTGTGAGACACATCCAACATTGCACATATCACAAAGAGATTTTGAAGCATTGAAGCCTTCTTTTTGTGTGCCTCTTAAGATTTGAAATACTTGTTGTTGCAGATCCTCAACAAGCAGTGGATAGAGTCTAGAGAAAAAGAAAGAAACTCCCAATCCAAGGGACTTGGATTGATTTGATCCTTGGGAGTATGGTGCATGGGGTCCTGATAGAGACATGCAAAGGGGTCACATGGATGGCTCATGAAGAATTCTCATGAATAATGAATGATATAAATGATCAATATCTAAATGTAATTTACTTGAAATCAATTTTGTAATTGGATGTAATGGAATATAAAAAGCCTAATGTATAAAGGCATGCGATGGTGTAATAGGGGATTGAGTGCATAAGATGGCATAGTAGACCTAGGGGTTAGAAATAGGTCTTAGAATGAGTATAAGGATTTTAAAATTTTATTTGGGTCCTAAGAAGACAACACCCAAAGTTACATGGTCTTAGGAGTTAAAATGAATTAGTTTTAAAATTCAAAAATTTGAAAATAACGGCTAGTTGCCAAAAGGAGGGAAACTCTAAAATTATGTTTAGTTTTTACTAACCGATAGGGATCAGTTATGGGAGTTATTTCAATTCTATGTAAGCCTTAGAAGGCATGAGATCATGGATATTATGACTCAGATTTCACTTTGTACGAACTGTACTTGACAGGAAGCAATAAAAGTTCAAGTTCTTGCAATTTTGAGTCTTATTTTGATGTAGTATTTCCTTATAATATTTTGGTATGATTGAATAATCATTTCAAAGGTGTTTTAAATCAAGTCTCAAACCATTTTTAATTATGTTTTTCCATTTTGGATTGACTGTCCTGTAGAAGCCTCCTTTTGTGTTTTGATTTCAATTATGGATTTGTAAGATCCATCCCCTTTTTGTACATACTATTGATTGGGGATGGATCAAGACTTTTAATATATCTTCCTAACATGAATAATTTAGGATTGAAGATTGGTTGTAAGAGATTATGGATGAATGCGTGAGTTTGACAGTATTGAAGGGTTGCATGCATATTGGTGCATGGTTATAGCACTAGAGGATCTAACCATTGGAGGGGATGATTTTTTGTTTGAATCCATGTTAGGATGGTATAAGGATGGTGAATCATCCATTTATTTGAGGCTATGGTGTTGGGAGGTCGTACATTGACCAAACCCTAGATTTTAGGGGTTGTTCATAAGCAAATTAGGGCTTTTGCACTTAGAAATGTCTTATAATCAAATTAGTTGCAGAATCCATGGTTTGGGGTCATTTTATGACTCTATTGAAAGCCTCAAGGTATGGGGTGAAGATGCATTAGTAGTTGCTTTGGAAAAGGGGTTGAATTAGCCCTCTTAGTTCAGTGACAGTGGCAAAGTTGAGTAGGATGGTCCAAAACACAAGGGGCCAGTTCTGAGATATGTTAATGGGATTGAAAAAGGGTATTCAGATATGTGATTGGTTTTAAGAGTTGTTTGGAAATATTTTTAGAAAATATTTAAAAACCCTTGTTGTTGTACCACTAGGATAGTGTATGAGTGGACAGATTTGTGAAGGAGATAGAATATCTTGAAGGAAGAGTTTGTGGCTTGGTTTATGGGTGAAACAAGTGTGTTGGGTTCCTTACATGAGTTAGGGTCACCTATGAAAGAAAGGTTGATGGTTGTGGTTGCAGAAGCCTATTGAATAAAGGATGCATAACATGGAGTTTGGAGCATGATGGAATGGTAGGAGTATGAGGAAGTGGATGGATTCAAGATGTAGAGTCTAGTGGAGTATAAGGAGATTTAAGTTGACCTCTAATAGGTCTATGGAGTGGGATGGGTCCTGAGGTGATATTTTGAATGAAGATTGAAGGATTTTCTATCAAGAAAAGAAGGAATAAGTCATTAAACCATGAAGAAATGTTACTTCCCACTAGCCTCTGCATTAGTTTGATAAAATGCATCAAAGGAATATACAAGCATAAACAAAGCATGTTGAACTGTTTGAAAAATGTAAAGAGATTTCATTACATTGACTGCAAGGATTATAAACAAAGCGCGAAAAGTACTTTTACATCTATTCAAACATGGTGTAACACCAAAATAGTAATATTAATCAAATGAAAACCAAATCTATAAAGGATCAAAGGTTGTCTCAGTGGGCATGCCACATGTATGAATGAAGGAAATTGAAAGCCAAATCAGAGGTTTAGTTATCCCAACATCACAACAATGGAGTCTTTCAAATAAACACATGTAAAATAAATATTAAATAACATAATGCATTTGACAAAACATTAATCAATTGCACTCCTATCTACCATGAATCTTGCAATCAACATTTTGGTACTCTCAAAAGTATAGTGCACTAGATGGCTAATGGAGAATGAAGATGTAATATGAAAATAATACATACATACAACACATGGAAAATATACAATATGAAAATAAACATACGTACATAAATACAATGCATGACAAAGACATAATATGGAAATAATACATACATAAAACAAGTGCCAAAGATATAATATGGAAATGATATATACATAGAACACATGAAAAAGATAAAATAATCAGAAATGAACATGTAGATATGTATATATGAAATAGTTTTGTGCAAAATGTGGCACATGCCATCTCCAAAAATTTACAAAATCAACATATCTATATACAATATGGCATACGCCATCTCAAAATGTGCCATATGACATCTCAACATAAGAAGTTCAACTACAAATATTTCTAGGACATCCTATTCTACTGGTGGATGATCAAAGTGAAGTCTCTTTGAACTACTCTTTGGCTCTGATGGATCCTGCATTCAAACACAAAAGTTTAGATTACTTAATTTATATGGTTTCTATAAATAATAATAAAAAATTAAAATCATAGTAAACAATAATAATTTTTAAAAAAAAAAATTGAACTCTCATGTACCTCGTCTCTATGTCTCCTCATGCGGTCAGGAGACCTAATATATGTCCTTGGTAGCGAAGGGACAATGCCACCAATGTCAACTCCAACCTGTATATATGTTTGCAAACATGAGATTGATGTATGACTTATACTATTTATTGTTAAATCCTTGGTAGAAAATACATGTTTTAAATATAACTGAATTAACATTAAACTTACTTGTGTTGAACTTTCTTCGGGAAATGTTGGTTGGGTCATCAGTGATACAAACCCTTGGCATGGTACCTCCCTCAAACTAGGCGTGACCTACAAAATTCAAACATATAAGTTTCATACAATCATGACTTGATCATATTAAATATATACTTGATAGTAAACTACACACAAATAAATTTAGAAATATACATACTATGGGGCTATCACTGTGAATTGAGATGCCTGTGACTCTATCATGGTGAACCGGTCTCACGACATCATCAGACACCACCCTCTCTCAAATAAAACATGTAATTAAAAATGAGTATGCACAATTGACTAGTATACATGTATGCTTAAACAATCTAAAATACTTAATTACCTTCCCCTTGTCAGCACTAGACGCCTAAACCCCCTCACATTTACCCCAGTGACAACTGATGAAACCGGCATCAGTATGTAATAAGATGATAATAAAAAATAGAAATACATGTATACACTATTATAATAAAAGGAAACCAATGAGTACATTAAAATCTATGTACTGTGGAAGTGTCAAGGCCAAATAAAATGGCCGAAAGCGTGGACCCCTCCACCTATGTCATCTCCTCCTCTATCATCAACTGGACATAAATGAAACACATAAAAAAACATAAGTGGGAAATCATTATAAGAAAATTCTATTAAAAATATGAACATTTAAAATTAAATACAATGTAACAAGTTAACTGTTTACTCTTACCGTAACAGTAGGAGTCCATCGATCTGTATGCCCCTGATGCACATCTCCATGGGGTGCTTTAGTGCCTGTAGTGTGTTGTGTAGTATCATCCACCTCGAAAACATAGTTATATGCATCACTATCATTCAGGGGACACAAGAAAATATTCTTGCACATAACGCAAGTATGAGGCACACAAACATGTGAGCTTGTGGAGGATGTGGAAGGGCCAAAAGCATCAGTATGAGGAGGCAACAATGTCGCACTCTGCCTAACCAGTAGATCACTCAAGGTGTGAATGGCTCAAATAGTCTGTGAACCGGCCTCAGTAATAATGTTAGGATGCTACACTGTAGGAGGTGGTGAAATCTCAGAAGGGGGGATATATGTGTGGGATTTCACCCGTTGTGCCCCTGGCCTGTCCTGTGGAGTGCCTAAGCCCACACCTTGGTTCTGTCTCATGCTCCAATAATTGACTTTGTGACCGAGCACAAATTTAGCATACAATTTACTTATGAAATAGAATGAGACATCCAAATTTATGTGGGGTGGTCTATCAAAAACCATCCACCAGCGATCCCAAAAGTTGTCACATATTGCATCATTTGTGCACCATTTAATTGACAACTTGGTTTTTTTAGGGTCTACTTTTAAACTAGTTTTGGGATCAACAAAAATGTTACATATGTCATGTTTTATTATATTTAGATATATAAATTGATCATAGTCAAGCCCATCATCAAATTGGGCATGCATGGATTCATGCCAAAGAAGTGCAGCATTGTGTTGTTCTGTGAGTTTCTCCATGCTTTCAATAATGGAGTTCAATGTGGAAAACATGGGGCGCAAGGTGGGGATATTCACATATGTGTTGAGAAATCCTCTAAGCTGATTTAGATTGTCTCCTATGAGATCCTATAATGGTCGAGGGTTTGAGAACGGTTGGTCTTCAGAAGGTGGGGGATTGTTTTGAGGTGGTTTTGGATTGTTCGTGAACTCATTGGGAGGGTTTTTAGATTGGTTGAAATCCATGTTTGATTCAAAAACAATAAAGAATAAATAATATCAATTTAAACCCTAGTTTTTATCATTTCAACTCTAGTTTATAATCAATTCTAAAAATCAATAAACAATATCATTTAAACCCTAGTTGTTTTTAAAAAAACAACAAATTTCAATCCAAAAACAAAAAACAAGAATGAAACTATTAAAATTCACTTGCCTATTGACTGTAGCAAATCTGATATCAGATCCCTATCTGATATACGATATGATAGGCTTAGGCTTAGCTGCTTCAATGTTTTCACAATGAAAATGTTGAACACAGCCGCGGGCAACAATATATTGTTACTGATGAAAATTGTGACCTTTGAAAGTCCCTGCATCAACTATTTTTTTGAAAATAAAATTCTCATATCTTTAGTTTGAAACCCACTTGCTTGGATATCTTATTACAGCCACTAAGAGTGAGCATTATCCATTTATGCAATATATATTTTTAGACCTTTAAAGAATGTTTTGAGATTATGCACTATTTCAAGCACATAGAAGCAACTTTTATCATAAAGAAGATTTTAAAGAGGGAGATGGCATTAGTTATGGAAGTAGCAACATATAATTACCAGCCATAATAAAAATTCATGACCCCGTGAAGTAAAATTAATAGAAGTTGGTAGGAAAGAGATAGAGATGATAGAATGATAATTTGGTGCCTTGCCATTGATATGTGGTGGTGGAATTTTAAATTAAGAAATGTCTCCATTCTCTTAGAATGGAAAATAGTACTAAAATTCAAGGGTTGCATGATTAAATGATCCCTTCAATTAATATCTAATTAAGTGCATGATATCATTGCAAAAATTTATAATAATTACGAACTTCAAAATTCATTGGAGAAATAATTTCCATCGCACTTCAAGTTTGTTAAATCAATTTCCTATCAAATTAGTGACAATATTCTTTAATCCATTCTCCTTTAAATATTTCCATTCCAATCCTTAATTGTTTTCTATTTCAATTGTGACATAATTGTAGATAATTTTTTTTGAAAACAAACATATCCAATGATGACATTAAGTTTTTCCATTAGTACACTTAGTGAAAAACATTGACAGAGATCATCGGTACAAGCATAACCGATGGACAAAAAACATACCTGACAGAACAAAATGCCACGAGGTAAAAATGCTAAGTATGGAATTGCCCGACAAACACTGACAAGTGTTGTACCGACGAAGCAAAAAGGACATCACCGACAGGTCAATGACATAACACAAATATCATCACCGACAATACAGTTTTGATAACATCACCGACAGAGCAGAAAAGGCATACCTAATGAATAGTTCAAGAAAGAAACACCGACGGAGAAGAAAACTGGCAGACTGACAGAGCAGCCCGACCATCAGAACCGACAATCAGTTAGAGAACCCGCAAATAGTGGATCTGACTTTTACACATCAGATAAAGCATTGTAATTCTATTTATAGAGTTTTAATTTGTTTTAAATCATTACTTGAGG